>CM062398.1:5623515-5722160 GCA_031304145.1 Cardiospermum halicacabum | reverse complement strand
TAAAAAATAAAAATTTACGTAAACTCAAGGAGTTCAAATTATTATTATTATTATTATTATTATTATATTTTATTATTATTATTATTATTTTTTAAACTTCTTCCGTTAAGTTAAAATGTATTCATACAGTTCGGTTCACAACGTATTGCTCCAATGATTCTTGGAGGGTTCCCGAATAGATATATGCGTTGATTGCGTGGTCAGTGCGAGGCCATACTTTCCAGAGGACAAATGGAAATCCGAAAATAAAGCAATATTTTATTAATAATTCGAAAAAACATACCTACAGAAATTATGGTTGGGTTCGGTGTTGGCTTCGCTTCCCGTCAAAAGTTTCCCTCCAAAGGAAACGCATAGATAGAATTGCAGTGAGTGAATGCAACAAATAACTGTTAAGGTGCGGTTTGATTAGGTCAGTTATCGTTTGGACACCTTGTCTGTAAAGCATAATAACTCCAAATCTCACGTTGATTCCATTCCCAAAACCCTTACGTTTACGAAACCTCCCATTTCGTCCCTCGAAGATTCCTCCGTCCTCCTTCTTGTCTGTAACTGCCTTTTTGTTTTGTGGACGTTCCTCAGAGATGGAACCTAAGATGGAGAATTCAAAGAAAAGGGAAGTGATCCGTTTGGAGCGTGAATCCGTTATCCCCATTCTCAAACCTAAGCTCATCATGTCTCTCGCCAATCTCATTGGTATTACTTATTCTGATTTTCGATTCATTTTCTTAATTTAATTTTTTTTTTTTTTTTTTTTTTTTTTGGTTTTAACTTGTTTAAGTTTTTGATGCCTTGCAGAACATAGTTCTGATAGAGCGGAGTTTCTAAAACTTTGCAAGAGAGTTGAGTATACAATCCGGGCTTGGTATCTACTACAGTTTGAAGATTTGATGGTACTGTTTATTGAAATGGAATTTTGTCTTCTTTATGTCTCAATTAGTCTTTTCTTGATTGTAATTTTAAGTATTGAAATGCTGTTTTTGCAGCAACTGTACTCTCTCTTTGACCCTGTTACTGGATCTGAGAAATTGAAGCAGCAAAATTTATCTTCCAATGAGGTTGATGTACTTGAACAGAACTTCTTGACATATTTGTTTCAGGTTATTCAGCTCTTTTCCTTTCATTTATTTGTCGTTTGAATTTCTTTATCTTAATTGATAATGATACATTGTAGCTACTGCAAGTGTTGCCCTATCACTATCTGTAGGGATTGTTTCATTTGTCTTGAGAATCCTTGCTGTATTAAGTGTCACAGGTATATCTATGCTGTAGAGCGTCCTATGCATTTTCCTCATATTGTTGGTGTAATTTCATTAACGGCCTTTATGATACTCTATTTGCTTCATTACAATCTCTTGATGAAATAAATAAATAAATAGCAGAAATGGATGGCTGTTTCTTCATTATACATATATGAGGAATTTCTAAGCTTGCCCAGGGTGAGATCAGCAGCAAACCCCCTCTTAAACTAGACAGATAGGCAAGAAGTTTGCAAGGAGGGCGGGGGTTGAAGAATTACCATAGTAGAACCTAATTATGGATTTAGTCTTTGACGGATGGTAGGTTGCCTATGTGAGGAATGAGTGTTGTATTTCGGGGCTGTGAGAAAGAAATTTAATTTTAGAATATAAGGGTAATTGGGTTTTCAGTTTCTTTAAAGTTACAGGGAATTACTTTTTAATGCAAAATATTGTGGATTGTTATAGATCATGCTTAATTTGGTTAGGAGTTTAGTAGATGCTTACTTGCTAGAAGTCAGTTGGAAGAACTTGTATGTATTGGTTTCAAATTCCCACTTCTCTTAATGCAGGTAATGAGTAAGAGTAACTTCAAAATAACAACTGATGAAGAGATTGATGTTGCACATTCAGGGCAGTACCTATTGAATCTTCCCATCAGTGTTGATGAATCTAAGGTCTGGAATCACTAGTATATTGGAAGTGAATTCATTTTGCTGCGATGAAGCAATTCTAACTAGTCTATTTAGGTGTGCATATCTTGTGAGATTATTCATTTATGTACTTTTGGGTTTCTGAATGTAGCTTGACAAGAAGCTATTGAAAAGATATTTTGAAGAGCATCACCATGAAGACCTACCTGAATTTTGTGATAAGGTATTACCCTGTGCTGCTGCTGCTGGTATTTCTTGTGACTAGTTTTTCATTCAAGGCCAGGCAGTTGCTGTTTATTTCTTTTTAAACTCATTCACAACATGAAAAATAAATAATTAAATAAATAAAAAGAAAAAGAAGGAGAAGAAGAAAAACAACCATCAAAAACTTTGCCCCCTTCTCTTTCTATCAAAGGGACCAAAGGGCAGAGGCTTTCAGTTACTCCATAGTCAAGAGTTGAGGCCTAGGAATCGCTGGCCAATATGCATCTCTCGCTTGCCTTTATTGGTTCATGGTTAGATATTTTGATTTTTAGACACTTCTCTAAATATTATCAGAAAGTTGTCGTGTGTTAATTGGAGTGTGACTCATTTTCTAGTCTCTCACTTAATTGATTGGCTTGGTTAAAATGTTTCTGCTTGGGACCACTTGATTGTGAGACATCATTGAGGAAGCGTTGAAATCCATTAAATCCTTTTGAAAATAAAATCTAGCTGGTCTCTTTTTTCAGACTCTTATTTTGCTATTAGTGTATTCTTTTTCTGATGCTTCCTTTAATCACGGGCTATCTCCTTCTGCATGTGAGCTATGCACTGTGGCGGTCAGTATGCCTTCATAAGATTGATTTATTTACCAATTATCTTGATTATCGGATTTTGATTGTATACTTATTAAAATATCAATGGAATAAAAAAGGCCCCTTTTTCTTGAAATTGAAATAAATATATAAAGTGAAACAGATACTAGATAAAAGGGCCAGATATAGGAATAGGTAATGGAGTTCCCTTTACTAGACATTGCATCTAGTTGACCTGAAAGAACTTGTATGGATTGGGAATCTTGCAATTTTATGGTCTGTTCTAGGTAGATTCTCTTTGTTCTTCATAGTCTGTACTGGCCTTAACTGGTTTAAATTGGTCCTGAAATACAGTAATTTCGCATTTTGAACCTGAGCTTTACATATGGTCCTTTTGAAGATCTAGTTATTTTATGTCTTTCTTTGTAGTACATTATCTTCCGACGTGGCATCGGACTTGATAAGACAACTGATTACTTTTTCATGGAGAAAGTGGATATGCTCATTTCAAGGTTTTGGTCATATCTTTTGAGACGGACACGGTATGTCTTATTTCTGCATTTTTTCCCCATCAGATATTTATAGAAACATAACTCATCATACTCAAGTATGCTGTTTAAGAGCAGTGATAACAACTTTGTTTATTTTTAATACTTGTATAAAACTCATTGAACATTGATTTCCCATTTTAAGTGATATAGTAAGCATTCTTTCTGATAGTTTTAAATATTTGTCAATTAATAAAATGTAGCAATGTTTCTACCTGGTGAACAGGATAGTTTAATGTCCATATTTGAGGTTCTATCTCAGGACCTATAAACAAACATAAAATGTTTTTTGTGATTCTCCTTTTTCTAATTAGTCCCTTTGTTTTGAGTCTCCAAGGCTAGATAAACTTTTTGCCAGAAGGCCAACTAGACGTCAAAAACAAAACCCAAAGAAGGATGATGAATTCGTCCCTGATACTGAGCCAGATGATATGTATGTAGAGCGGCACCGCCTTGAAAACATGGAATTAAGGTAAATGCTTCAGTTACTATGTAACAGTATAACAATTAGACATGATCCCTTGCATACTTATGGAAAGTACCTTGCATGGAATTATAGAATAAATAAGTAAATTTGATATTGCTTTCAGTCAATAACATGTAAAATTTACCCTTAAAAGTAAAAGTCCTGGACTCGTTCCTGAGAATTTTACATAATTAAACATTCACCTGTGCTAACCTTCATTCTATCGAACATAATTATTCTTATGCTCGAAGTCCTTGGGTTCCATTATTAATTTGGAATTAATATTATTATTCGTATCATATTATTTGTTTTCAAGTTCTTTTTAATGCCCATTAGTGAGTAAGAAGATTTCTGAATTTATTTCTAGTTTTGGTTGATTAAATGATTTATCTGGCTATAAATTTGTCCGTTTCATGCCTACTAACCGAACTATTATAAGGGTTAATAGTAATAACTCTAAATGTCTGTTTATAGCTTCAAATTTTGGGCTATCTCCAAACTAGAATAATTGGAAAAAAAAATCCATTATACTAGGCTGTGAAATCTACTCTTGGTCTCAGAACTGAAGATTTTCTTATTTTGTGCTTTATCTGTGTGTTTTCTGTGTGTGTGTGTTTGAGTGAATTTTGAGATTAAAGAAAACCTTTCAATTATTTCATGTTTTTGTTGGCTTACAATAAATGCCAATAAACTTCCTCACTAATTCTATTCGAGTGCCTGTCCTGAATTCTATTATGTCAATGATAATTTTTATTCTTTATCTCCAGTTTCCGAAATTTGCTTACCAAGGTCACAATCCAAGAGCCAACATTTGATAGGATAATCGTTGTTTACAGGTAACCTAATTTTTTCTTTATAAATTTTGTTCTACAATTCACATTCATAGTTGTTGAATTGACATGTAAAACAAATTCAGTGGTTATATGATCTGCAATTTTGGATCCACTGATGGTAATGTAGAAAGCACAAAATACGATGAGGTCCTTTTGAAATAATAACTTCACAGCTGATTGTGGTGGTGCTAGGTGTTTAGTCTTGTTGGAACTTAATTGGCTAAACTTTTAGTAGTTTATGTGCTAGAAGGCCAGAAGCTCAAAAAATTAGTTAAGAACTAATGAAGAGGAGAAACAGGTTCCATTTGATTTGTGAAAACTTATATGAAATAAGACCTCACTTGCTCCACAAGTAATTGAGGAACTGTCCTCAATTGTGCTACAGCAAACAGGCAGATTGACCTAACTTTTGCAGCTAGAAAACTACAATGTGCTTTTGTAAGAAGGCCTGCTTGTGCTGCAAGAAACATATACTCTACATGGTATCCGGTAGCTTTTGAGTCAGGCCAATTAATTAGGGTCTGCTGACTCAATATAGCTTGAGCCCTTATAAAAACTAGGAAAAGACAGTTTGCTATCCTTTTTAGTTATCTGGTAAAGGCTATCTATTCCATGTGCCATATCAATGGTCGCAGAGTCAGTCCAACCAGCTCTCAAGGCTGCCAAATGGATTTTCATCATAAGTAGGTTAACCATACTCCAGCATTCTTTTTCCCGTCTCTTGCTATCTATGAGATCACCTTCATGTTGCTTAAAATACATTTTTCTTTTGCTCTGTAAATTTTTTATTTTTATGTTTGGTTCCATCTCTTTAGAGAACTAAACTGTTGAGGCCATTATTAGGCACTAGTAACTTGATAACCTTAACTTATCTACGATCATAAGTGAAAACAATCCTTACTTCTCCATCAGGTTCTATAAAAACTAACCTCAAGAAACATTTAAATGACACTGACATGCAATGCTAGAAATGCTTACTCTAATTAGATGGACCTTAATTAGGTTCCTTAAATCTTTGGAGTTCGGCTTGTGAAACTTTGGATTTGCCCAAGCTGGAGCATAACACCCCTAACATCCACTTTTATTTGTAATAGCTAAACTTCTGATTCTAAAGCAAACATACCCTAAAAATATAATAATAAAAAATACAATACAAGAAAATAAAGCTAACCTACCAATTTTAGCGAAAGACTACCTTGGAAATTATAAACTAAAAGGCAATCATTTTTACGTACTACAATGATGAAACAAATATTTACATCCTAGTGTACTAGATTCTATATCAAGTATTCATGATTTCAGGTTCTTGACAAATAAGTTTTTATCATATCTTTGCTGTATTATGTGGAGAGAACAAATGGGATGCACTTTTGTGTTCTACCTCCTCATCTCTTCTTAATGATCTTGTACATCCACTGTACTCCTGTTTGATGCCATCTGAAACTAGTTTGAAAATAATTATGGAAAATACTTCATGACAATTTAAGAACTGAACTTATCATTCTGCAGGCGTGCAAGTACCATACCGAATGAAGAGCGTGGAATATATGTAAAGCATTTTAAAAACATCCCAATGGCTGATATGGAAATAGTACTTGTGAGTTATCTGTCACTCTTTCTGTCTCTGGATTTCTGTGTCCTCACACTGATAAATAACTTTTCTTCTATATCTTGCTTTCTCAAAATCTTTATATAATGTGCCAGTTGATATGTGAACTTTGTTTTTACCTTTCAACAGCCAGAAAAGAAAAATCCCGGATTAACTCCCACAGACTGGGTCAAGTTCCTTGGTTCTGCTGTTGTTGGGCTGGTCAGTGTAGAAAATTTCAGTGGATTTTCTCTTTTCTTTTCTCCTTTCCCTCTGACTTAGTTTATCATATCTATCCTATCAAAATTACTTTCAGGTTGCAGTTTTTGGTTCTGTTAGTGTACCTACTGCTGATCTTTGGGTCATTATTGCTGTCCTCTCCACTGTGATTGGTTACTGTGCTAAGACTTACTTTACGTGAGTGACCTCAATCTTGTATTTGGAGTTCTTGATTAGCATATTGCAGATATTTAATAAAATAAAAATTTATGTAACATAACGATTTAAAAAAACAGACGTTCATTTATGTGGATGTTTTTACTTTTATTTATTTACCTTTTGTTTTGACCTTTGGGAATCGTTAGGTAGTGGAAAACTCTGATAAATAAATGTTGACTTAGTTGACTGATTTTCCCTGTGCCTTTTTTGGATACTTAAGGAGTTATTTTTTCTTTTACTGCCTGCAGGTTTCAGCAAAACTTGGCTGCATATCAGAATTTGATCACACAATCCATGTATGACAAGCAACTAGATAGTGGGAAGGGTACTCTTCTTCACTTGTGCGACGATGTGATTCAGCAAGAAGTAAGTTTGGGCTTGTTAAAAACTTGAAAGTTACAAATGCTACTGTCCTAATTTTCTTGATACCACCTGTGGCTGTTATATAGAAATTTGTATAATATATTTATTTTAACGGAAGATAAAGTTTCTAAACATCTATCAACTAAAGACATTAGTTGACAGATTTTTATTTGATATGTCTTATACTCTTTGCATAGGCAACCCATTTCGTGGTGTTTGTAATCTTGTCCTTCAGAGGTGAGGGAGGTTACATATGATGTTTGGCCTTGATTAGCATTGGGTATCAAAGTATTTTAGTCAATCAAATAAATGCAATGCTTTGATTTGGATACATGGTGAGTTTGGTGGCGCTGCGTATAATGAACTAAATATGGATATATATTTTCTTTTCTTTTAGCATCATGCATATGTAGATCTAATTTTATTTTTTTTAGGTATGTTTTGAAGTCAAACTTTGGTTTTAAGCATTCAAAATTAGCTTTGGAATTCTAAGATGATACTGAGGGTTATGGCAAGAAATGGTGCCTTATTTCTTCTTCCCACTAGATGCTTAATGTTCCTTAATGGCATGCAGGTCAAAGAAGTGATCATTTCTTTTTTCATACTGATGGAACAAGGAAAAGCCACATTGCAGGTATGCGATACGTTGAACATGAGTCCCTCAATATTTGTGTGCTCATTTCCATAATTTTCTTTTATTTAAGATCTTTGTCGGTTATCCACATCCAATGAAGATATTTTTATAATAATTTCTTATTCATGGCTAATTTGTGATGTGAAATAGGACCTTGATATCAGGTGTGAGGAATTAATCAAAGAAGAGTTTGGAGAGAGATGTAATTTTGATGTTGATGATGCAGTTCAAAAGTTAGAGAAGCTAGGCATTGTTGCTCGGGTAAGAATCACTCTTTCTCAGGCCTCATATGTAATCCAGCTTGTGGTTTACCTTGTTAGAACTCGGAGAATGACCATGAGCAAGTTTGCAGAAATCTTCAGATTTCTATCAACAATTGTTCGGAAAGTTTCTAGCGTACTGTGATAATATTGTGCTATCGAAATCAATAGTTCTGACATATCTTACTTTTCCGGAAATGCTCAAACTTAAATTTTGCTTTACACTTAACATTGCTGCCATATTCAAAAGTGCTAGAGTTGTGCTATATTTTCTGAATTGATTCTATTCTTTTAATCTAGGATACAATTGGTCGGTATTACTGTGCTGGGCTGAAACGTTCTAATGAGATAATCGGTACCACCACTGAGGAACTTGTCCTTAAGATAAAACAGGATGGCGCTACAAATTGATGGGTTTGAAGAGGTGACCTACTTATTCCCCTTGATAGTTCGTAAATGTATCTTTACATATCTGATGTTTTTAACTGTGGAATTCAGGTGTTATTCCTCTGGGTGAGACGGAACTTTTTTCTTCCTTATAAATTTAATGCATGATTTCTTTGTAATTCTTTAGTTTTTGGCTTAAGTGGCTGTCTGTGATTATGATGCTTGTAAAGGACGGAACTGTTTGCCAGAATCTCATGGAAGGGAAATCTTCATTTTAACTACATGAACTAATTGTGTATAGTTTTGTGAAAAAGGATGAATTGTTTTTTGGACTGAAAGGACTTGATGATTTCATATTCTTCCTTCCTCATTTCTGATTAATGTGCAATTCAATTGTGTTTTTAAAGTTTTCGAGTCGAAAAATGGAATGTTTGGAGTGATCAGAATTGGATACTAGTCATAAGACTTGGGGTTGTGCGCCTACGGAATTGTGACGAAAGGTTAAACGCACCTTTCTCATCCATCATTTCCTTACCTTGAAACTGTTGGGTTCATTATTGTTTTCAGGGATAACACAGGAATGCATGGGTTGGCAGTATGCATAAGGTTTGCCAGGCATCTGGATGGCCATTCGTGTTAGACTCTGCCTTAACATTATCCATCCAACCTGATTATATTTTAAAAATAAAATTAATTTTAATAAATTAAGTCATATAATTATATGCTTAAATCAACATGATCTAACTTATGTTTGTCTTCAATATTGAAGGATGTCAAAATGTGTATATATTTTGTAATGATTCATCACTATTCAACTAGTAGAATAATATTTAGAATCTTGATTTTAGCTTCTGTGCCTGTATTATATTCTACTTCTTTTCTTTGGTTGAATCACGCCATTGCATGGACTACTTCCTCTATCTCTACAATAGTAAGCTATTTTCTGGTTAATCCATTAATTTTAGTTATATTTTTTTCTTCTCTTCTACCTCCAACTCTTTTTTTTATAATATATTATCAACACGTGTATGCTTTTTGGTTGCCGATTAACTGGATTTTTCAGATCAGAAAGTGTTTAATAATTTTAATTCTAGTTACGAGAAAACAATAAATTTGGAGATTGGAAAATAATATCATCATTCACCAAAAGTTGAATAATGATGGATTTGAAAATAATATTTACCTGAAGTTGAATAATTGAAATCTGAAATTTTAAAGAAAGTGTTCCTATTTCGCAGAAAATGAATCCTTTCAAATTTGCGTCATTGGTGGTTTTTGTAGCAAACTATATGAGATGGTTGAGTGTTGTGAAATAAGATTGAAATCCAAAAATATGTATGAAACTCTGGATAAGGAAAATGAAACAACCGAGCAAAAAAAAAATCAAGTTTTGATTATAATTTGATCTCATTTGAGATTTGCAAAATTTGCATATGACTGTAACGAATCCTGCTGATTTATGACAAGCTATAAATTCTAGATATAATCGCCAAACTGTAATTATCTTGCTTGAAGCACCATATGAATGAAACAATTTGAGATTTTAAGATTTAAAAGTGTGAGTGAATATAACTCCGCGATGTATCTGATTGTGAACAAATTGAAAGAGCGTGGGGAAACAAAAACATATCATGAAATGTTTAGAGAAAATATTTACCACTTTTCATCCTTCCCAGACAGCTTTACAAGAGCAATATCGGGAAAGAAAATTCTAAAAATATGGTGATTGATTACCATTTTGGATATTGGTGAAAAACACAACAAATTGTTGTTGAAAAATAGTGAAAGATACGCTGTTGGTACTCAAACATTCCCAGAAGTGAATGCACATTATAATGAAAATCTAGACCATTGACGTGGTCGTGGTTATCGTGGTCATGGTTCTGGGCATAGAAATGATTATGGAAATGAATGTGGAAACGATCGTGGAAATGACCGAGGATCTGAAAATGGTCAGGAACGAGGTCATAATTCCAGTAGGAATTATGGACACTCGTAAATAATCCGAATATTTCCCATAAGTGGAATATTTACAATGCAAATTCCAACAAAAGGAAAGAAGTTCAAGGACTGTCGAAGTTCAACTGTGGTCCATGTTATAGATGTGGTTCCCCCACTTGTTATCTAAGGACTTGTCGCGCCTCCAAATATGTAGTTGAAGTTTATTAGAAGTTGAGGCGTGAACAAGAAAAGGAAAAGAATAATGAAACAAATATGACTGATGTTTTGGACGATAGTGATATTGGTCTTGTCAATATATCAAATCTGAAAATTGTTGATTTCTTTAAAGATCCTAATGGAATGATAGATCACCTGGTTGGTGATGGAACCGTCAACTACAAGTGAATGTATTTCCTTATTTTGAAATGTAAGTAGAATGAATATATATTACATTTCCATTCAACTGATGTTATGTTTTCCTTTTATTAAAGATTATGGATTTGAATCAGGAATTAGTCATATATGGAGATATATGTTTAGCCGATAGTACTACAACTCATACCATTCTGAGAGAATCAAAATATTTTCTAGAACTAATACCAATTCTAGTTAAGGTGAATACCATATCAGGTCTAGTGGATCTAATAGAAGGCTCTGGAAGAGTCTTGATCTTATTACCAAATAACACTAAATTGAATATAGATAATGCATTTATGCTCACAAATTCAAAAGAAATTTGTTCACTTTTCTTAAAGTCGTTTCGCGACTTCTTAAGGTATGATATGGTTCGAGGACCGAGGTTTCTCCATTTCTTGGATCGCTATGTTGAAAATTAGTGTCGTTGCAACCTTAGTGTGCCAATGCTCAGTTGGGGTATCTCGTTCTGCGTTCGTAAATGTTGCCATTAATCACTCTGTCGTCCGCTTGCGGTTTGCGGGTCTGTCGATCATTGTTGGTTGGGGGCGTGTCGGCCAGATTTCCTCTATATCTTCCTCCTCGTCAAAGGCTGAGGCATCCACTTAATGGTTCGACAAGATTATACCATCTTGTCGACCCAGAATCGGGCCAGTGTTTAGAAGAGAGTCGCGGTGTGCATATCACAAGATTTGATCTTATTTTGAGTCGCTTTTCTTATCCACTTGTTCTGGCGCATTCGTTGTTCGTGTTGGTGGCACCCTCATCCCATCAACTATCGCTTTCAATGCCTTATTCTCTTCTTCGAGCGTCGTGAGTTCACCACGAGCTGGGCCAACGTATCAGATTGGCGAGACTAAAGATTCTGGCCGCCTTGCATTGGTCAGTGGGTGTAATTGGATCCTCGATTCCCTATAGTGTGGTTGACATTATTGATCTACTGGTTTTTGTTCCCTTTCTGCGCTTACAGCGGTTGATGTTACCTTGTTTGGATGACGATTGTGTTGGAAAGAAGTCGGAGCCGAGAGCGGAGGGCCCCTGGTGGGCGCCAAACTGTTGGGGTCGATTGCCGGTAAAACCTATCACTCCTTCCATATTGGGGCCATTCCTCATTGCAGGTCTTTTGGTTGAGTTTCTTTAGGTATGATTGTATTTCTTTAGGTGAATTTCTTTGAATGAGTGGAAGTTGAAAAAAAAATCAAAATCAATCATTGGTCCCCTCTTTATAGAATATCTGTCTCAATTCAGTTAGTAATATTAACAAAAAATAGTCTCGAGGCCTTAGAAAATCTAGGGAGATCTCAAAGCAAGACCATACCAGAAAAGGGTGTCATCTTGCGACAACTGTATACTTTTAGAAGATCTCTTAACCCATAATTTCAGCCACAACTAAAGGGCTTCACATGCAGCCACAATAATATACAAGTAAGCACATAATGCAACCACAAGCCAAATAACTCAAGAGTAAAGGCCGACCCACTACTTACCAGGAACCAAACTAATTTTTTTAATTGGGTCTTTCCAAATCAAGTGCGACACTCTATCATGTGACCGCATTTAATAGAGAGTCATTAACTATACAATGCCTATCTATTCTGCCGCAACTATGAAGTCTTACAGGATTAGACCTTATAATAGAAATTTGAACATCATATTAAAGTACATACATACATATATATATATATATTAATCGGGATATAAATACACCCAAAGATAAATCCGCATCCTCACAGCTCATACCCGCTTAAATTTAAAAAATAGGAATAAATAATTTATGTATTTCTTTTTATAAAGATAGAGTGACAATTTTTTTAAGAAAAACAAACTAAATATCAATAATATCCCTAATATTAAAAAAGATATATAAATAATTGTTAAAGTATTATCCGATTTAATTATTATAAGTATAAACAATAATTTTTTCAGTTTAAAAAAATCTTTTTCTTAATAATTTAAAATTTTTAATATAAAATATTTTAATTTATAACTTTTTGTAATAAAATAATATAATTTTATATTATTTTAATATAAATATTTAAACTTGTATAATACAAATATTGAAAATAAAAAATATTTAATTTATAAAAAAATTGTACAAATTAGATTTTGATTTATAACAATTTTAATATATTATTTTATTTATAAAAATCATGTAATTTTTTTAATATTATTTAATTATCTCATCCAATCTATTTACAGATGGATGATAAAATCACCCAAGAAGTATATGAATATTACGAGCGTCGCAACTTGGAGGGAATGGAAAATTTTAAAATCTAGTCCATTTAAACTTTCATTTAAGTTTATAAGTCTTAAAAAGTTCTTTTAAGTTTTTAAACTTTACAAAAGTTTGTTTTCATAAAATGAGCCAACATATCCAAAATACCCTTCATAATTATTTGCATAACTAAGTTTTTCCCCAAACTTTTTAAAATTGGATTTTCCTCCACATATGTTTTAAAATATGTCAAAAGAACCCGAACGTTCATCCATTACTCAAGAAATTAAACAAGATCTTGTTGAATTAACAAGGATCTTCAAAAGTCATTTTGATAAAAAAGATATAAATATTTTTTATAAAGAAAATTTAATTAATCAACAGACTATAATTAATAATCAAATCAAGATAATAACTGCCATTGACATTGTAACTCTCCTAATTAACGAGATTAATTCCAAATTAACATCTTCTGAATTAGGAAAACAATCGTCATCTACTGTCATTTATCCTGAGTATCTTCAAAGTCTTTTTAATTCAGATCTTTGAGTCTGAACCCATTGAAATAGGTCCTTCGTTTCAATATAGACTTCCTAAAAAGGAATGGATATTGAACAAGAGATCTTTAATCTTCGTAACATGATTGAGTCTCTGGCTCAATTATCCTTAACTGATCAACCTCCTATTAGCAAGGAAATCAACCATACTATTAGAGAAGTTGAAAATGAAGAATTCATTTATATGCGTGATTCGGATAGCGATATTGCTAATCCAGCAGACGTTATGGATGAAGAAATAAGTCACAAAACTCAAGCTAGCCCCTCTGGTGTTAAGAATGAGTTTGGTAAAGAAATTCCAGATTACGAATTTGACCGTCGGCATGACCGCCAACGGAAAGAACAAGAACTGGATAATGAAGCATTTAGAAAAGGTTATATACGCCAAGATGAGGTCTAGCAAAAAATTCCTGAAGCATATAAAAGTAAAAAGACACAAAAATATTCAACATTTTTAAATCTTGATTGTGAGTCTGATGAAAAAGAAGCTTTTAAAACTTGGGCAAACAGAATGATGTTAGAAGCTGATCTTAATGCTAAAGTAAGAACCTTTAGAGCTGATAGCATTTTTAATTGGATAGCTCTCCAAACAACTGGAACTGTCCAAAACTTCCTTTACATGATTAAAAATAATGAATTAATAAACAATCTTAATCAAGTTGGCAACACGTCAACACAAGTAGCAATGCTTATAAATTTGATAAGTCTTGAGTTCTTCGGTGAAGATCACTCGATGATGCATGGTACTACAGTTGAAAAGCAGCATAAAGAAGTTGAATATCACCTGAATAACATGTCAATCTGTGATCTTTGCAAACTTAAACCATATACATGCGAATTTAAAAGATATTATTATAACTTGGCAACTGAGAGTCAACATTATGTAATTGCCTACATGATGAAACTCCCATACCCATATAACATAAGAGCTAGAGAAAAATATGAATCTCAGAATCAACGCTCACTTGGTGCAGCTATTCGCGCCACTGAGCAAGTAATTGCTGAAAAATGTCAAGAAACTTACGCCATTAAGCAAGCTAAGTCATATATTCCTCTTTGTTGCGACGAAAAGGAATATGTTCCTCAGCACTATGGTTGTAAAATGTTTTCTAAATATTTTTCAAAAAAGAGAAAGTTTCCTTAAGGAAAATTGGTAAATTTTTCAACAAGTCTTCCAAAAAGGGTTGGAAAAACAAAAATTTCTTCAGAAAGAAATGAAAAATTTTCAGAACCTGGTTCTAGAAATAAAGTCTATCCTAAGGGTAAACCTAAGTCAGAATGTAAATATTTTCTCTGTAAAAAGTTAGGTCATTACGCTAACGAATGCCCTGAGAAAAATAGTCCCAAATATAAAGAGAAAGAAAAACTTCTTAAGTTTGCTTACTCTTTAAATTTGGAACCAATTGAAGAAGACTTTTCTTCGTCTTCAGAAAATGAGTCATCAGATAATGAATCTAGAACTGAAATTTATAATTACTGTGAATATCAGACTGATGAAGAGAGCGAATCAGAACGCGACCTTCATACAGATTCAGATTCTGAATAATAAAGATAACCCGAGAATCTTCGCTTATGTAGATTCTGGTGCCACAGCAAGTTTTGCTGATCAAATAGTACAACTTAACTGGATTAGACTTCCTAATCCAATTAAAGTCAAAATTGCAAATAACACTACTGAAAATATAGTATTACATGCAAAGAATGTTTTAGTACAAATTCAAGATAAAATGTTTTGGTTCAACATTGTTTACCAAAAACGAACAGGTATGAAGTTTATAATTGGCAATGATTTCTTAAAAAGTCATGCACCTTTTGTGCAGAATTCAGATAACATAAGTTTAAGATGTCATAAGTTTAGCTCACCACATTTAAAACAAAGAGCTCAAGAGGTCTAGATACCAATTGAGCGGTATACAGAAAATCTAAAAAAGATTATATGTAGTCTTAACATCGTATTATGTGGTATTGAAGCTATTGCTAAATCTAAAACTAGTCTCCAACGAAAGGTTGATGAAGTTTTAGACTCTGTCTGTTCTGAGAATCCTTTGGACTCAAAGAACACAATTTTTATGACAGTTCATATAGAACTGAAAAATAAAAATGCAAAAGTAAAAGTTCCCAATAAAATTCCTTATTCAAAGGATGATATTGAGGAATTCAAAAAAGAATGTAAGGATTTACTTCAGAAAGGAATCATTTCTGAAAGTACCTCCCCTCATTCTGCTCCGCCATTTTATGTCAATAATCATAACGAAATCAAACGTGGAAAAAGACGTATGGTTATCAACTACAAAGCTATGAATTTAGCCACTGTAGGAGATGCCTACAATCTCCCACGAAAAGATTCAATTTTAAACCACATTCGCGGATCAAAATGGTTTTTGTCTTTAGACGCAAAGTTAGGTTATTGGCAGTTACGTCTTGATGATGAAACTAAGCCATTAACTGTTTTTACATGTCCTCCTCAAAAGTTATATCAATGGAATGTTCTACCATTTGGTTTAAAACAAGCTCCATCGATATACCAAAGATTTATGGATAAAAATCTCGAAGGGCTAGAAGAATTCACTCTAGCTTACATCGATGATATTTTAGTCTTTACAAAAGATAACTATGAAGATCATCTTCATAAACTTTTGATCGTTTTAGAACGATGTAAAGAAAAAAGTTTAATTCTTTCAAAAAAGAAAGCTGTTATAGGTAAACAAGAGATTGATTATCTTGGTTTATCAATAACAACTGACGATTTAATAAAGTTACAAGACAATGTCTTGGAAAAGCTTGATGTTTTCCCAAACAAACTTAATGACAGAAAACATTTGCAACGTTTTCTTGGTATTGTAAATTATATATCATCACAAGGTTTTTTGAAAAGCATTTCAAAATTAACCTCAAAGCTTTCCCCCAAATGTTCTACTAATGTGGAATGGTCGTGGAGTGACCAGGATTCTAAAATGGTTCAGTTAATCAAGGATAGATGTAAAAATCTTCCAAGATTATACCAACCGAATGATAAAGACTACTTAATTGTTGAAACTGACGCCAGTAGTGACACCTGGGCAGGATGCCTAAAGGCAAGAGTCTCTACTAGTCAGGATATTACCGAGGACAGTAAGATGAACCTTACTACTCGGAATAGCTCTCAGAGTCATATAAATGAAAATTTAAGTGCCTCAAAAAGAGGAAAATACAGAGAAATACTCTGTAGATATATAAGTGGGACTTTTAGTCCAGCTGAAAGAAATTATTCAACCCATGAACGTGAAGTTCTTGCGGCAATAAAAACTATTCGCAAATGGCAAATTGATCTTTTACCAAAAGAATTTACTCTTCGAACTGATAACTCTTATCTTACAGGTTTTGTAGCCTTTGATTCAAAGACAGAATTATGTCAAGGACGCCTCGTTCGTTGGCAGGAAACTCTTGCCAAATATCCTATAAAGTTTGAGAAAATTAAAGGTTCAAATAACGTCATTGCTGATACACTGACTCATGAATGGAAACAGCAATGGAATCATTAAAGCTTCAGCTCAAGCATGAAGAAGATGAGTATGAGCAGCTCTATGCTCAATTAAAAGAAATTCAACAGCGTTACTCAGCTCAAGAACAAAAGGTCAAGGGCTTGAGAAGTGCTCTTCAGCTCATAAGTCAGCATTGTAATAGTCCATCAGAATGCGCAAACGCCAGCGTGGTGGACCCATTAAAGTCAACAATAAAGTCAGAGCCAACAACGGCAGTTAAAGAATCATCATCAACAATAACGACATCATCAGCAACGGTGTCATCATCTTCACCTCAGGAAAAACCATTTCTTGAGAAAAAGAAAGAATCAATCTTGGCAGTCTCCTCAGACAGAGCCAAAGTTATTGAAGACTTGGAAAAAGTCAATGAAATAATTAATAAGTCCAAGCTTCCTAAGAAGGATTATTACGTCGTCTTTAACGGCGCTGGTAAAGGAATCTATGACTCATGGCATAAAGCTTTATTATTCATCTTGAATCAGAATGGAGTAATTCATAAAAAGTATCCAACGATGGAACAAGCGAAGGATGCTTTTGAAGAGTTTAATAACAATGATAAGTCATTCAGGGAGAACTCGGTTCGTCCATCACCTCTAATTACTCAGAAAAATAAGTCAATGTACCTCATTGGTTCAATTCCCACAAGCAGCCAGGTGCAGGAGCAGTTAAAGTTAAATAAAGCAGATTTTAAGAAGGGAATTATATTCCTAAAAACATGGTCTTTGAACAACAGGTTAGAAAGATCATATTACCCAGTCAACAGCATGGGAAGTGAGTAATCTAAAATTGTGGCCATAGAGGATAAAAATCCTATAATGGTCTACAAACTCTGGAAATATGGTTTGCTTCATCAGATCCATGTTACAGGGACTTTTAAGTGCTTGGAAAAGTTTCCACACCATTTCAAAGTGGCAGTGGCAAGTTTCAGAAAAATTACAAGGAGCCCAAGACAGGTTCTTTGTTTTATATCATCTTTACCAGTCTTCGGAAAAGACGGTGAAATCATTTTCCCATCACTATCATGCGTAAAACTGATGGTTGATGAGTATGGTTTTCCACCAATTGATGAAGATATGAAAGTTGATAATGTTCTTTCCACAAAGAACATTGCTAACTCTTTAGCATCAGTCTGGAAGAATACTTCTTCCTTTAATGACCAGACTTTGATGAGGCTGCAATATAAGTCGCCAGAATGTTTACTCTGCTCAGTAAATAAGAAAAATATTTCAGAGAGAGAGCTGGGACAGGTGCTCGACTTTGATTTTGAATTTAAAAACTTTACAGGTAGGATGGTAGCCCCACCAGAAGAAATAAAGCTCATACTATGTTTCACAATGCGCTCCTTCCAGGTGCATACATGTGAAATGTGTCAGTTTGAAACAGTAGGTGAATATGAAGCCTACGAAAGTTCAAGATATATGTCGGCAGAAAGCGCCAAAAAAGATAAGGTGGAATCTGCTTTTGAAGATAAAGATGAATCAGATGACTCAGAAAGGGACCACGAGGTATTCATTGATAACTAGTAGACAAATGAAAAAAGCAGGAGTCTGTATGAAGCCATGTGAATGAATAATTGAGTCATGTAATAATTGAGCCATGTGATGCATGCGCTTACGTAAAAAGGGTAGTTTGGGGTTTGTCCACTCACCCTTCCTCAGGCCTATATAAGGACTTGATCTATGTATCATGAAATCAACCAAGTAACACTGGTTGAAACCTAAGAATCATAAATAAAATTTTTCTCTTCCATGTAAAGAAACTCTTGTGATTTCTTGAATTCATAAGTTGATCTTCATAAGTAGTACTTTGTCAAAGCACTTTGGAAAGGCGAGAAGGCAGTGGCCGTGGAGAAGCCAAACACCAACAGCAGAGGCAAAAAGACTTGTGGTGGATTACTTCAATTCAAGGTATCATAAGTTTTCTTTTGAGAAAAGATTGTTTATCATGGATTTCATTGAATATTTAGATTTGCATGAAGAGTCTACACTAATAAGAATACAAGAATTAAAAGATATTTTCCAAGAAACACTCTTAAAGAAAATTCTTCAGAGGCATCATCTTCTTAACAGAAGGAAGATCTACATCCTTCTTCTAATCAGGAGCTTGATCTCCAAATAATTTCAAAACAAATTAATAACTTGACATCATACGTCCAAACACATTTGTAAGTCATGTGTTTCTACGATTCTCTTTGTGTTAAACTTTGCAGAATTCCAATGGAAGACTACGATAATTTTAAATGTCTTTTAAAATATTTTCAAGATGTTATTGATTCATAAAAAGAATGTTTAGATGAAAATCTTGAAGATTTAGAAAATGAAGAAGAAAAAATGCATCATGAATTATGTCAAAGAATGATTAACGAATCACAGCTTAAAATTGAGCTTTTCGAACAATTTAAAGAGGTATTAAAAACTTTTGCAAATAATAAAGGATTTAATATTGATTAAAGTTATGAAGAATTGGTTTTTAAGTCACAATTATGTTGAACTTCTTAAAATAAAAATGATAATTTTTCATGATAATTATGAATCCTTTCAGAGAGATAATAACCATTATATGGCTGCATTAGTTTATGCAGATTATAAAATTTCTAGTATAAAGCTTAAAAATTTTCAAAAGCTAATAGCATATGCATGATTTTACTCGGTTTCAGTTTAAACTCTGAGCCCCGAAAATTTGGTATTAGAGTATGGTAAAATCCTATTTTTCTATAAATCAAGGGGTGTCTTTGAAAAAGGTCATCATAAAGTATTTTGTCCTAAAGGGTATAAATGTCCAAAAGGTTCATAGAGTGAAAATGAACTTTCATGAAGTTTATATTTGCAAAATAAACTTTAGTATGCTCAAAAACTTAAGACCAACTTTTATGGGGCTATTCTTGAAAGTTCCCCATAATACAATATTAAAGTCTCCATCGGGTATTCTCGTGGAAATCGGGTTTCGTATCTTCTGAGTGAAGGAAGGTAAATACTGGACAATGAAAACAAAAACAAACCTGAAAACAATATAGTAAACAAAATGCTCCTGCTTCAAACCATAATCAAAGTAGTGTAACGAACGAGTGAGGAGGAGGAACTAATTGTAATTAGTATTAAAATAGTAACAGAGATGGATTGCCGTTGGGAGGAAGGAGGAATGGCCCCGCGTAAATGTCTGAGTTTGTCCGTTATTCTTCTAGATTCTCACTTCATATCCACCCAAACTTCAATATTCCAGATTCTCTATTATTATATTCTCTTCAAATCTATCATTTCCTCCCCCACCTTGAACGCCCTCTCTCTCTCTCTCTCCATTTCTCTTCCCAACTTCGGTAAATATCTCTCTCTCCCTCTCTCTTCTTCTTAGGGTCTTCCATTCCCGTTTAATTTTGTTTCCTTGCAGATTTTGATGTCGTCGTTTGAGGCCCGAACTGGCAGACAGAGACAACGTTACGAGAACAACTATCGACTCGTTTCTGGGTAATCGCAATTCTCTTTTAATTGCTTTGGTGTTTCTGGGTAATCAAATATTCTCATTGATTTGTTATTAATGGTATTGTATAAGGTTCTAATTTATGTTGATGCTTTGTCTTGTTCTAATTCTAGATAATCCTGTGTGGTGTTGAAGTTATGATCTGTGTTTAGAAATGTGTGTACCTTAACCATTAGTGTAAATTGATGATGCTGTGTAATTAACTGGTGGTACAGAAAGAAATGAATGATTTGGCTAATCAGAGATTTATTTGTGTGTTGCTTACTCCTATAACAGATGTATCCCTTACCGCTTAACAAAACAGGAAGAAGGTGAAACTCATGACATGGAAAATAGGATACAAGTTCTCATGGTTTCTTCTCCTGATCGCGATGATTTGGTTTTTCCAAAGGTTTGATTTGTTTTAAGTTTTTGAATTTGAAATATGAATCTATATTTACATATTACCCTCATTGTGTTGTTATATATAGGGTGGATGGGAGGATGATGAAACAGTTGAGGAAGCGGCTTGTCGTGAAGCCATGGAGGAAGCTGGAGTTAAAGGAATACTTGGGGTACATACTATCTTTTGAGCCTTAAATTAAATACAATACTCTTGAGACAATATAGAGTTGGTTTGGTCATAAAAGACCGATTTAAATGTTATTCAGTTCAGTCTATATAGTCAATGTGATCCCAATTCTTGCCTTATTAACTTTTATTGTTTTTCATATAGGCTGAATTGGGAGTCTGGATATTCAGAAGCAAGAGCAAACAAAAATTAGACGGTGAAGAAGGGGGCTGCAAAGGGCACATGTTTGCATTAGAGGTCACTGAAGAGCTTGAAGCTTGGCCAGAACAGGGAGACCGCAGCAGGAAATGGGTATGTGATTATTTCACTGTCATTGTACTAATCTATTGCATGCTTCAGGCTTGTTTAAACTTCCTTTTACCTCCACAGCTGAACACAAATGATGCTTTTGAACTCTGCCGATATGAGTGGATGCGTGAGGCATTGACAGAATTTCTAAAAATTATGGCAGATTTCCATAAGGAAGAAGTGTTCTTGGGCGCTATGACAGAGAACAGAATTGAAAAAGAAAAAACAGATGGTGCTTCAGATGTTGCAGAATGTGCTAATATTATACCTTCGAATTACTATATAAGCAGTCCCAATAATCACCGCGCAATCTTGGTCCCTTGGCAGATAACATATAAGAGACTCCCATTAACATGACAAATAATCACCGCGCAATCTGTACAGTTCTTGCCATCATATTGTTCCTTTCGCCGCACAAAACAGTTGCAGTAGGTACTTGTGTAATTGGTTAGTGTATGTAGTTCTATTGGATTCAAAATGGAAGAGATTGAGAAGTGAAATAGATATTTCACGGTCTGTTGTGAAATTGGCTCTGCTCTCAACTCTTTTGATTGCAGTAGGATTCTCAGAATGGTTCTTTTAGGACGTAAAAGCTGATCAATTATTGTTTTAGTAAACTGTATTGGTTATTTTACATGGTTGTGGTTCCATAAAACCAACTGTTACAGGCAATTGTTGTACACAACCTGAACAAATTACTGAGTATGGCTGTCTTCTTTATTGCGATGATGATTTTTTCTTTATGAGATTCAATTTATCTTTTACCGCCAGTAGCACCAAATGCTGCTTTTAACCAACTTGACTGACTGGAAAGATATGTAATATTTGTTGTAAACGGTTTAGTACATTTGGACTTCCCCCAACTTTTAACCCAACTGTGACATAACTAGTTTTCACAAATAGCCAAGTGCAAACTTTGAGCTAAGTTACTAGACCAAAACTTAAGTTTTTGAGTTTTGTAAAAGTTATTTTCAATTTGTGATCCTTTCGGATACTTATACCCTTTGACTAAATGTTTATGAAGAATTTTTTCAAAAACACTTATTGACTTATGAGAAAATAAAATTTTGTTATGCTTTAATACCAAATTTTCGA
Source organism: Cardiospermum halicacabum (assembly GCA_031304145.1). Lineage (NCBI taxonomy): Eukaryota > Viridiplantae > Streptophyta > Magnoliopsida > Sapindales > Sapindaceae > Cardiospermum > Cardiospermum halicacabum. The sequence goes on along the minus strand of CM062398.1, from coordinate 5,699,876 downwards.
GACTCCAGGTTTAGATTGAAACTGAGTAAAACTCCACTTAACCTAATAGTATTTAAAATTTTATAAGCATTCCACTTAATATTTTGTTATTTATAACAATTAGGAGAAAATCTTGGGTGGAACGGTCCTACCACGTAGGATGGCGGGACTTCCACTCAAAATCTGACACAAATGCACTTTAAATGAGAGAAATTAATATTTTATAGCCGATATTACTTGATATAGCCATGCATTTTAATAGTTGTTTCTCTTATCTGTGTTGACTATAAAATATTAATTTCTCTCACTTAAAGTATATACGTGTCAGATTTTGAATGGAAGTCCTACCATCCTACGTGGTAGGACCGTCCCACCCAAGATTTTCTCATGCAATCAGATGGTTATTATCTCTATAAAAGAGTTCATAATTATCACCATAAATTATCATCTTTATTTTAAACGTCTTCACATATGGTATGAAAACCAATTTTTTATAACTTTAATTAAGATTAAATCCTTTATTTCTTGCAAATGTTCACAATGTTTCTTTAAAAATTTCAAAAAGTTTGACTTTATTCTATTACTCATTTATCATTTCTAGACGTAATTCTTTATGAAAAAGTGATTTTTCATTTTTAAAATCTTCTATATTATCTTCTACAAATTCTTTTCCTGCATTAATAGTATCTTCTAAACATTGAAAAAAACTTTTAAAATCATTGTAGTCGTCCAATGGAATTCTGAAAAGTTTACGATAATGAGAATCGTAGAAACTCATGACTTATAATGTGTTTGAACATATGATGTCAAGTTGTTAATTTATTTTGAAATTATCTGAAGATCAAGCTCAGGATTGGAAGAATGATATAGTTTTCCTTCCTTTTAGAAGTTAAAGCTTTCGAAGAATCTTCTTTAATAGTGGTTCTTGGAAAAAAATTTCTTATTGGAAAAGACTTTTAATGGGTTTAGTTTTTCTATAAAAATCAAGACTTTGACGTCCTCTCCTCAGATAAATTTCTTTTAAAAGAACTTTTGAAAACAAACTATCAAAATAGATTCATTCTGAAATAGCAAACATTGTTGAATGTTGGTTGTTACTTAATGCATAACTAAAGGCATATATGATATTGAAAGGAAATGGTCCTTCTTTCATTAGATTTGATCTATAAAACTTATGAACCAGAGTAATTGCAATATTAAGAGGAATAGTATATCAAAGGTGAACTTAGAACTTTAACTACTGGACAACTAAGTTTCCTATAATAATTCCAATTATTGAATCATTTGGATCTTGAATTCTTTCATATTTAACATCAATAGATACGGGAGATTCAATACTTTTAGGAAAGCTGGACTTTATAATTATCTGAAGAACTCTTAAATGGATCCAATCCATTTGAAGTTGTTCATAATATTGATTTTTTCAAGAACTTTTTCAAATTTTATGGGATCAATTAAGTCTATTTTACTTTGACATTTAGCATCTTTAATATCAATGGATTGTTCACATACTAATATGCTAGTTAATCATGTTAGGCATACTAACTAATTATAATATTTTTAAAGGATTAATTCTTAAAGTTTTGTTTTTAAAACCTTTCTTTTTTTACAAAGTTATTTCTGTATTAGAAAGTTTTTCAAATTCATGATCTTTTAAATCATGTATACTTATAAGTGGAGACTCTTCATGCAAATCTAAAGACTTAATCAGATCCATGTTATGAATTTTAAAACAAACAATATTATCTAAAAGAAAACTTATGATGCCTTGAATCCATAGAAAGTGATTATGCATGAGTTTCCTTTCCTTTACTTCTACTATTCAGCTTTTCCACAACCACTACCTTATTGCATTTTCAAAGTTTTGATAGAATGCTACGATGCAAATTGACTTATTCTACCTATTAAATAAATCACGATTTTTTTCAAGAGAAGAGAGAGTTTTATTTATCTCAAGTTCAACAAGTTATTTATCACTTGGTTGCCCCCTTTGGATACATAGTTTAGACCATTATATAGATTTGAAGGTGGGTGAATGGATAAACCCCAAACTACTCTTTAGACATGAGCGCATGCGTCATATGATTCAATTATTACATGACTCATTTACATGACTCAATTATGACAGAACTTGCTTTTTACATTTTTCTACTACTAATCAATAAAGACCCTATGGTCCCCTTCTAAGTCAAAATCACTTTTATCTTTAGGTTGTGAGGTGAATCTCACCTTGTCTTCTTTGACTTATTCTTCAAACACATATTTGAAACTACATATTCTTCAAACTATTCCTCTGACTTAAATGGCACATTTCACAAGTGTGCACTTGGTAAATCCATAGACAAAAATAAAGCCTAAGTGTTATCTCTTATGGCAAGGCTGTCATCCTTTCTGCAAAATGTTTAAACTCATTATCGAAGTTGAGCAATTATTTTAACTCTCCTTCAAAAATTATCTTTTTTATTAACTGACTATAGTAAACAGTCTAGTGACTTACAAAAAATCCTTATGAGAGATTGACCTCCAAACTGGGATGTATTCCTCGAAACTGATGACAATGAGTTAATAATATTTTTTTTAGATAAAACATTATCGACCCTCATTTCTTCATCGATTGTTGGAAAACTGTTAGGGTGTCAAACCCAATACCACATCGGTAATACAAGAGGATAATGACTTGTATATAAAGCATCCAGAGAACTCCATTAGTATGAGGCCTTTTGGGTGGTGGTACCCAGGAACAAATCCGTGCGGGCTCACCCCCGGCCCAAAGCAGACAATATCATACTAATGTGGGAGTTAAGGAGCGGCTCCGGAGGGTCCAACAAGTGGTATCAGAGCCTGGTTCAGAGAAGGAGCCCGTGATCAGATCCGTGGTATGCCTTGTGTTGAAAGTCTTCTTAACAAAATGGTGTTAAGGCAACGGGTCCCGTTGGGTAGTAATGGCGGTACAAGATGGTTTGGCGGATCGGTAGATTATCTCAAAGGGAGGCCGGTGACCGATGGGCCGGTGAATTATCTCGAGGGGAGGCTGGCGTGTGATCCTTGATTTGGAGGATTGGTGGACTAACTCGAGATGAGTCGATATGGCCCTTGGTTTGAAGGGGAGGATTGTGAGGGTGTCAAACCCAATACCACATCGGTAATACAAGAGGATAATGACTTGTATATAAAGAATCCAGAGAACTCCATTAGTATGAGGCCTTTTGAGTGGTGGTACCTAAGAACAAATCTATGCGGGCTCGCCCCCGGCTCAAAGCGGACAATATCATACTAATGTGGGAGTTAAGGAGCGGCTCCGGAGGGTCCAACAAAAACCCTAATCATTTATCAACATTTTGACTGAGGATAAGGATGGAAAAATGAGTTAACCATCTTCCCAAATATTGGTAAGGATGATACGAAGGGAGAACATGCCTCTGATCTTTGTAATATGTCTGAATCTTATAACTACATTTCTAAAGTTTGATGAAAAATTTTCCAAGCATTTAATAAGCCCTGTGACATGAACTTAATGAAGTAGTCCATACTTCTAGAGCTTGTATACTTTTAGTGGAGTTGCATCCTATATGGCATATGCTTTTTGAATAATCTACCATATTATTGATTGGATAATAAGACCAATCCATTATTTTCTTTATGCTCCACAATTTATGAAGATGATTCCTTTTTTTAAAATATGCTCTACCGAGCCTCATCTATTCTCGAATTTAGCCACTTATAGGGATTGGACCAAGAAAGAATATAGACTTTGAATTTTTCTGATTATTGAAGGTGCTAGTTTGATCAGGTCTTCTCTGAAAGACTTATCATTGTTAATGAACTCATCGAAAGCATCCCTTGTTTGTTCAAGCATTCGATAAATTTTATGACTAACTTCTGTGGTGCCAAATAAACCACAGCCAAATATTAGGCTAAGATTGCTTGAATAAAGTAGCTAAACAGCTTATAGATATAGCCTCACAGAGTTTTATTCTAATGAGTCAAAATCGGATTCTTGAGAAAATAGCTAAAAAGAATGAAAAATTCGATCCTTTACAATTGTCCCTACCCTCTATTTATAGAAGGTATTTGGGGTCCTATTTCTATTTGGATTGAGACTCCTTATTTTCCTTGAATTCGGTCTCCTTTTTGGGCTCAGTTTCTTCTTGGGCTTGATCTCCTTTTATCTATTGGGCTTTAGGAATCCTTGGCCTAGTATGATGAGTCTTCCTTTCCCGATTGGGTTTTGGGAATCCTTGTTTAGTTGGGTAATCATTCAGCGGGCCGGTGTGCTTTGGTTTGGATTCTGTTGGGCTCGGCCGAGTTGAACTGCATTGGGCCTTTGGCCATTTCGGTCGAGCCTGACTCAACATTTCCTGGGCCTTTGGCCTCTTTTCGGCCGAGAGTGGTCTTGTCTTCGGTCGAGCTTGGTGATGGACTGATCCTCTTTGCTTGTTCTGACCTTCGACTATGACACCTTATGGTCATTTTCCCACCACAGTAATCCCCCATTGCCATGGCTTGAATCTTTCGAGCATGGCAATATCTGTCGTTATCTCGATCGAGTTTGGACTTCCGTTTTTTTTTTTCGGCCGAGGTTTTTGTGGTTTTCTCGGTGGGCCACGTCAGCCCTGGTTGTGTTGTCTCAATTAAATTTGGCGGCTCTTCGACTGCTGTGCCCTAAATTTGCCATCATGATGGCTCCTCGACTGCCGTGTTCAAGATTTGCCATCATGACGGCTCGCCTATATAAAGGCTGGTGTTTTACTTCTCTCACTTAATTTCTTTACTTTCAAATCTCCTCTCACTCTCTCTTCGAAGGTCGTCTGCCTCCCTTGCCGGTTTCGATTTTCCGGTGGTGTTTTGAGGTTCTTTCTCCCACTTCCGACCAAGGTTAGTCTTCTTTACTCAGTTCTTTGTCATTGTTGGTCTGTTTCACTCGTATTCTGGTTCTTGATGAGTTGCTGGGTTTGAATATGTGTGTCTGTTCGTCTGCTTGGTTTGTTTTGTTTTGTTTTTTTTTTCGGATCTATTTCGTTTGCTTTTGCTTTCTGTCTTCTTGTTTGTACTAACTTCGGTCGAGAGTCTCTAACCTGCTGCTTTTTCTCGGTCGATTGTAGATGTCCACTGATTCCATAGGCACATCTTCTTTCGGGGGTTTGACTTCAGAGTTCTCGACCGCGGAGGACGCGGGCGAAGAATGTTCATCGGTCCGTAATTCACCGGCCGAGTCTAGCCCTCAGGGCATTCTGCCTCCATTCTTTAATATTAGGAGCACCATGACTATGGACGAGCTGGAATCGGCCTTCTTTGCTTACAAGTTCCCTAGTTGGATTAGGGCGCGGTTGCCCGAACCCGAGGAGAAGGTCGATGATATGTTGGCCGATGGTTGGGAGCCCTTCTACCTTCGTCATTTCAAAATAGGGCTTAGGTTTCCAATCATGGGATTGGTCGAGGAGTTGTGTACTTGGTGTCAGATTCATCCAAGTCAGCTAACTCCTATGACTATTAGGCTTCTCCTGTGCATCGACCGTTTGAAGGAGAAATATAACTTAGAGTTTACGGTCGAAGATTTTTTCTACTCGTACTTTGTGAAGCGCGAGAATCCTGAGTTTGGGCGGTACGTTTTGAATGCTCGGTCGAATGCCCAGCTCTTGGTCTTAGGTTTTTCTTCTAACGAGACCAAGTGGAAGGATAAGTATTTTTTTGTTAAAGGGGTGACTCGTTTGTCAAAGGGGCTGGGTTACCCTCCATACTGGCGGGACTCTTGTAGGTTTTTTTTTATTATTATTTTATTTATTTTGGCCGAGTTTGATCTTGTTCTGACTGCTTTTCTTTTCAGCGAATTTTGGAACGAAGAACTGCAGGTCTTCTCCTCGGGCGCGTGTTAGGAGCGAGGCCATTTTCGCTTTGTCGGCCGAATCCCGTGATTATAAGACGCTTTTGGGCGAGTTGTCTGTTAGTCGTCTTTGGACTTTCACTAGAACAAGTAAGTTGTGTCGTGTTTCAAGTTCCTTCGATTGAACTTTGCTGACGTTTGACTTTTCAGAATTATCTGACTACGTGATGTCCAAGCCTGAGGGTCAGAGAGCTTTGGCCATGCGAGCCATCATGCGCCAGATCCAGGCGGAGCAGGAGAAGGCCCATGCGTCCGGTTCTGCTGGGAATGAAAGGCCGGTCAAAGAGCAGTCTGAGCCGGCTGCTGATCCCGTCCGTCCTCCAAGTCCTGTTCCCTCGGAGACTGCTGCAGCTTCTCGTCCGGCAGTTCCAGAGGGTTCTCGGAAGCCTTCTCGCCCCCCGGTTTCGAAGGAAAAGCGGCCGATGGCGGGTGGCGAGGCGCCGGCCAAGAAGCGGACCAAGCATATTGGTCAAAAGCCTCGTGGCGATGGTCGTCACGTAATTGACTTCCCAGGGGATTCTTCTACTAGGGAGATATCGGCCGAGATGATTGCGGCCGCGGACGGTTTTTTCTTTCCCCAGGACGAGGAGTGGTTGGGGTCCTTGTCCTTTACAAAATTTTATGAGATGTCTATCTCGAGCCTTTATAGGGTAAGTTCGTCTTTTGTTTGTTCTCTTAGGTGGTCTCTTTACCTTCTTTATCTTCAGGGGCTCCAAGGGGCGGTTGGTATGCGCAAGCATTTCGACCCTGTTTTGCGGGACAGGCGGGCTCTTGAGGCTAAGTATCAGTCTGCCTCGGCCGAGTTAAAGGCGACTCAGGATGATTTGGGCAAAACGGTGGCTCAATGTGCTGAGGCTGTCAGCCGAGTTGAGAGAGTGGAGGCTCAAAATGCTAGGCTAGAGGCCTCGATTGCTTTGAAGGATGCGGAGCTAAAGCGCCAGGCGGCGGAGTTGGAGGAGTTGAGGGTGGCGAATCGAACCTCACTCGATCGAATAGAGGAGCTCGAGAGCCGCGTTGAGAGCCTTACCGTTGAGGCAGCCCAAACTGAAGTCGTGATCAGATCCTTTTCTTTGGAACAGGTCATCAAGGGGTCTTTGACTCCTGAGTCTGCTCAGAAGGAACTGGACGCGTTGGCTGCTCTTCGTGAGGAGAGTTGAGCGAGTATCGTGTACCTTTTTCGATCTTTTGTGTACTTGTTGTAACCCCCCCCCTTTTTTAATTAATGAAATTTCTCTTTCCTTGTACTTTGTGCTGAATTTGTTTGTGAGGGGTGTAATCCCCCAGCTGTTTAATTGCAATTTAAGCATATTATTTCTATGCTCGCTGCTTTTGATTTTTTATATTTGTTGATCTTTTCGATCAGTCTGCTTCAAGGATTTCTGGGCTGCCCTTTGGGCAGTTTTTACTCTTTGAGCAATCGGTCTTCGCCCGAGACCCTCCAGATTTACCGGGGGCTTGCCTTTGGCAATTTTGGTTGCCCTTTGGGCAGTTTTTGCTCTTTGAGCAGTCGGTCTTCGCCCGAGACCCTCCAGATTTACCGGGGGCTTGCCTTTGGCAATTTTCGGGTTGCCCTTTGGGCAGTTTTTGCTCTTTGAGCAGTCGGTCTTCGCCCGAGACCCTCCAGATTTACCGGGGGCTTGCCTTTGGCAATTTTCGGGTTGCCCTTTGGGCAGTTTTTGCTCTTTGAGCAGTTGGTCTTCGCCCGAGACCCTCCAGATTTACCGGGGGCTTGCCTTTGGCAATTTTCGGGTTGCCCTTTGGGCAGTTTTTGCTCTTTGAGCAGTTGGTCTTCGCCCGAGACCCTCCAGATTTACCGGGGGCTTGCCTTTGGCAATTTTCGGATTGCCCTTTGGGTAGTTTTTGCTCTTTGAGCAGTCGGTCTTCGCCCGAGACCCTCCAGATTTACCGGGGGCTTGCCTTTGGCAATTTTTGGGTTGCCCTTTGGGCAGTTTTTGCTCTTTGAGCAGTCGGTCTTCGCCCGAGACCCTTCAGATTTACCGGGGGCTTGCCTTTGGCAATTTTCGGGTTGCCCTTTGGGCAGTTTTTGCTCTTTGAGCAGTTGGTCTTCGCCCGAGACCCTCCAGATTTACCGGGGGCTTGCCTTTGGCAATTTTCGGATTGCCCTTTAGGCAGTTTTTGCTCTTTGAGCAGTTGGTCTTCGCCCGAGACCCTCCAGATTTACCGGGGGCTTGCCTTTGGCAATTTTCGGGTTGCCGTTTGGGCAGTTTTTACTCTTTGAGCAGTCGGTTTTCGCCCGAGACCCTCCAGATTTACCGGGGGCTTGCCTTTGGCAATTTTCGGGTTGCCCTTTGGGCAGTTTTTGCTCTTTGAGCAGTCGGTCTTCGTCCGAGACCCTCCAGATTTACCGGGGGCTTGCCTTTGGCAATTTTCGGGTTGCCCTTGAAAGTACGCCCGAAGTTTCCTCGCAGCGAAAATGAGACTTAGAATGGCTTTTTCCAGGGTGGGATATCTGGTTTCGGCCGATGTTAGAGTCTTGCTCGCAAAGTACACTGGTTGCTGTTTTCCCCCGATTTCTTTGACCAGAACAGCGCTTACTGCGATCTCTGAGTGTGCCAGGTATAAATAAAGTTTTTCGCCCTCTTCTGGTTTTGCCAAGAGTGGGGGGCTGGTCAAGAAATCCTTGATGTCGGCCAAGGCCTTGCTGCATTTTTCGGTCCATTCAAATTCTTTGGACTTTTTAAGAGCTTCGAAGAAAGGCTGGAATTTTTCCGAAGCCTTTGGGATGAACCGAGTTAACGCGGCTAGCCTTCCCGTGAGTTTTTGTACGTCCTTCTTGCTCCGAGGCTCTGCTATGTTCAAGATAGGTCTTATCTGATCCGGATTGGCCTCGATCCCCCTCTTCGTGACTAGATAGCCCAAGAATTTCCCTGCTCTTACCCCGAACTGGCATTTTGTGGGGTTGAGCTTCATGTTATATTTTCTGAGTGTTTCGAAAGCCTGACTCAAATGGTGTACATGGTGGGCCGCGTCTTCAGATTTAACCAGCATGTCATCGATGTAGACTTCCATGGTTTTTCCCAACTTATCAACGAACATTTTGTTCATGAGCCTCTGGTATGTAGATCCTGCGTTTTTTAGGCCGAAAGGCATGACTTTGTAACAGTAGATCCCCCTCTCTGTGATGAAGGCAGTTTTTTCTTGATCGTTGGGATGCATCAAGATCTGGTTGTAACCTGAGTAGACATCCATGAAGCTCAACATCTCATAGCCCGCAGTTGCATCGATGGTGAGGTCGATATGTGGCAGCGGGAATGGATCTTTTGGGCACGACTTGTTCAGATCTGTGAAGTCGATGCAGATCCTCCATTTCCCATTCTTTTTCTTGACGACTACCACATTAGCAAGCCAGTCTGGGTATTGGACTTCTCTGATGGACCCGTTCGCGAGGAGTTTTTCGACTTCTTCGTTGATAATTTTATTTCTTTCGGGGGCAAACCTTCTACGTTTCTGTTTGACTGGTTTTGAGCCTTCTTTCACATTCAGCTTGTGGGTTATGATTGCTGGGTCGATTCCAGTCATATCTTCATGTGACCAGGCGAAGCAGTCCTGGTTGGCTTTGAGAAAGCCTATCAGGTTTTCCCTTTCTAAGCCTTCTATTGCGGCCCCAATTTGCACCGTTCTCGTCCCCTCATGGTCAAGGGGGACTTCATCTACTTCGTCTTTGGCCGGGCTTCGGGGCGCGTTCGGCCGAGACGTTAATTGCTATTCTTCGACCCCCTTTTGCTTTAAGCAGTTGGCGTAGCATTCCTTGGAGGAGCTTTGTTCACCCTTTATATGTTTTATTCCTCGCGGGGTTGGGAACTTGATAAGTTGGTGATATGTAGATGGGATTGCCTTCATTTCGTGTATCCAAGGTCGAGTATTACGTTGTAAGCGGACCTTGAGCTTATCACGAGAAAGGTTGTGTGCAGATTAATCCCTTCTGTGAACACTGGTAGTTCGATCTCCCCGATTGTCGAGGTGGCTTTACCATCGAAGCCGATAAGGGAGACGGCCTTCCTTCGCATCATCCTCTCGTCCAGTTGCATATTTTTGAATGTTTCAAGGAATAGTAAGTTGGCCGAGCTTCCGTTATCCACCAATACTCTCTTTACGGTTAAGTTTGCTATAGAGATTTTGATTACTAATGCGTCGTGGTGCGGCGCATTGACCCCATTGGCCTCTTCTTCTGTGAAGGTGATAGAGTAGTTATTGGTCGTGGGTCCGTTTGTAATGCTATTTATGCTGAGGGAGTTTCTCAGTTTTCTCTTTGCTGCCGAGCTTGTTAATCCGCATATGTCGGATCCCCCAGCTATCATGTTGATCACCCTTTCTTCTTCCGCATTCGCGACTGGGACCATTTTTGGAGATCGGCGATTCTTATCGGCCTCGGCCGCAATTTCTCGCCCCTTTTCAGATAAATATTCCCGCAAATGGCCTGCTTTTATTAGCTCGGCAATTTCTCTCTTGAGTGTCCAACAGTCATCTGTGTTGTGTCCATGGTCTCCATGGAATTGGCAGTATCGGGATTTATCTTTCCATGCTCCTGCAGGGTTCGCTGGCTTGTCAGGCCATCTGACTCTGTCTCCCATTCCTTTAAGAATTGTAAGGGTTTCTCTGGTGGGAATGGTGAGTGGATAAGGTAGCAGCTCTTTTCTCTTTCGCTGTGTTCGGAGTAATCTGGTCTAGACAGGCCGCTGCTGTTAGTCTCCTTGAAGTTGCTCCTCGGCCTTTCAGTTCGGCCGAAATTTCTAGTACTGTTTTGGCCGCGGGAGCTTGGCTTATTCTGGGAGCTTTTGTGATTTTTAGGTTGGAGCTCTTCCTCATACTCCATCGCGTCTTCGGCTCTTTCCAGAACGTCTTCGAAAGTGCGGGGTTTGATCAATTTTAGGCTCTCGTAAAACTTGGAGGTCTTCTGTAAGCCTTTGATGAAAGCTCTGGTGGCGCTCTTGTCTCGGCAGTCGGGGATGGCCATTTTGGTTTCCTTGAACCTTCTGACATACTGTCTGAGACTTTCAACACTCCCTTGTCTTAGATCATACAAATCATCTACGTCTTTCTCCTTCTTTCTGCTATCTGAGAATTGGTTCACGAATTTGGTGACTAGTGATGAGTACGACTTGATGCTTTTCTCCGGCAGAGCCGAATACCACCTCTGGGCGGTTCCCGTCAAGGTGGAACCGAAACTTTTGCACATAATTGCTTCCAAATCTTCTTCTGGGATATTGCAGGTTCCCATGCGATTTTTGTATCCAGCGATATGATCTTCAGGGTCTGTTGTTCCGTCATATGGCCTCATGTTTGGAATTGAGAACCTTTTAGGCATTTTCGTTTCTAGGATCCAGGATGTGAAGGGCATGTCGGAGTATCGCATTGTTGACGACCTCATTGTGATTCTTTTTCCCGAAGTTCTTTGTACCAGGTCTTTGAGCTCTTTGATTTCCCGATCGCGGCGTCTCTCTCGGTCTTTACGAGTGGATTTTGAGTCTATAGACTTTTCATCGGAGCTGCTTGAATCATGTTGGTCGATGTTTTTACAGCTTTCTGTCGACCCGTCACTTTCCTCTGATGTTCCTCTACTGGAGTCTTCGAAGTTGAGCTTGCGCTTTCGGAGGGGCGAGTATTTCCGGTTCGATTGCCGGATTTTCCCTTTGGTGGATTTCCTTCTTGATTCTGCTTCTTTTTTCCACTGCTCCCTTTCTTCTTCAGCTTTCTTCAATATCTCAGTTAAGATCGCCAATTGTTCCTCTGGCGTCTTTGGAACTTGATCTTCCACATTGATGGTATTAGGGTTCTCCGGAGCCATGTCTGAGAAAAGCAGGTGTGGACTGTAATTTGAATTTCGAATTTTCAACCTTAACCTTGTGTGTGAGGTTCGAGCCCCACGGTGGGCGCCAAACTGTGGTGCCAAATAAACCACAGCCAAATATTAGGTTAAGATTGCTTGAATAAAGTAGCTAAACAGCTTATAGATATGGCCTCACAGAGTTTTATTCTAATGAGTCAAAATCGGATTCTTGAGAAAATAGCTAAAAAGAATGAAAAATTCGATCCTTTACAATTGTCCCTACCCTCTATTTATAGAAGGTATTTGGGGTCCTATTTCTATTTGGATTGAGACTCCTTATTTTCCTTGAATTCGGTCTCCTTTTTGGGCTCAGTTTCTTCTTGGGCTTGATCTCCTTTTATCTATTGGGCTTTAGGAATCCTTGGCCTGGTATGATAAGTCTTCCTTTCCCGATTGGGTTTTGGGAATCCTTGTTTAGTTGGGTAATCATTCAGCGGGCCGGTGTGCTTTGGTTTGGATTCTGTTGGGCTCGGCCGAGTTGAACTGCATTGGGCCTTTGGCCATTTCGGTCGTCGAGCCTGACATTTCCTGGGCCTTTGGCCCCTTTTCGGCCGAGAGTGGTCTTGTCTTCGTTCGAGCTTGGTGATGGACTGATCCTCTTTGCTTGTTCTGACCTTCGACTATGACACCTTATGGTCATTTTCCCACCACAACTTCTTTTCGGTTAGTAATGGAAAACCAGGCATTATGTCATCCACAGTAGATTCCTTTTCCGTAACCAATGAAGATGACACAGTAATCCTTCTTTTAGATATATGACTTATTTATTTGTTTGTTGACCTCTTCCAGGTCTTGAATGACTTTGGCTCTTTTAGAGTATGTAGGTTGGTAAATATATCGATCTTTGATTCTGAATGGCACGCCAAATTTGAGTTGTGATAAATCCTTCCATCATTAACTCATATAAATCGTTCTTATTATGTGTGTGTAATAAGGGAATCTTGATGTGGATATCCTTCATAAAAAGTGTAAGGAAAAAAATTCAATCGAAGTGTTGTTAGATTGACATAATTTATCAACAGAGATCAAATTTTATTTAATAGACGATGCACATAAAGTATTAGACAATTTGAGTCAAGATGAGAGAGACATGGAACTAGTGTGAGTAATAGGCAAACTTGAACCATCTCCTATTTAAACTTTTTCAAGTCCATCATAGGTATGGTCGATATCAATATTAGAGAATTATGATGTGACATGAAAGGGTGCACTCGAATAAAGAGGAAACTTGTTCATGCTAGGGGTAGCTGAGGTGTTCTGAGTAGCAGGGCGTTGCAGATAGAGATGAGGGAACAATTGGTAGCATCATCTTGCTTTATGATATTTCTTATTATAAAACTGACATATAATGTTGCGATGAGGATTCTGAAAGGGAATGGTATATATAAAAGGCCGCTATTGGTAGGCTTCGCATTATTGCAATGAGAATACGACCAATATTGGTTCTACCTTTACTTGGAAACATTAGCAACGATAGTTGAGTACTCGATTTTTATTGTTTTTCTTTATAATAGAGAGAGGTCTTGAAATCCAATATTATGTCATAGATTTTATCAAATGATATGATAGTATTTAGAAAACACAAATTTGTAACAAGTTCTCTGTAAGCGAGTCCAAGACCCCATGTTGTGTATATAAGAAGATTAATATCAGATGAGGGAGATCCAAGAAGAGTCAGCTCGTCAACAATCTATCAAATAGAGTTGAGAAACTCACTAACCGAAAGGGAACCACGTTGGACAGAAAAAAAAAAACTTATTTTAGAGATGTATCTCATGTGCTGTGGATTACTTAGAGAACGTGCGACAGAGGCGGGTCCAAACTTATCTACAGTAATGTCTGATGTGGCCAGGGTAGCAATAGAATTTGTTAAAGACTCCCGGCTAACATGAAGAATTTTGTCTTGACAATTTAATAGACGATATAGATGATTGAGACTGGTCATGCCATTGATAGTGAGTGTTTGAGCAGGAGATGGTATGGTGCCATTTGTATGACTGAGAAGGTCTAAGCCAATCGAAGGGAATCAAATTATGGTTTCTAGGAAAAAAAGGTTTTAGATGTAAGCTTTAGAGGTGTTTGGGAAGTTGAATTAATAGTGACAAATTTGTGGAGGTGGAGTCAATGACAATTGTGGACACAGAGGGGTAGGTTCAATAGACATAATGGCAAGATAAAAAAGGAATCTCATTAGAGAGGAAAAAACTTTGATATCAGGTAAAGATTGTAATTCTCTATATAATTAAACTTCAGTATTTATATTATTTACAAATATGTGTGTGAACGCTTACCAAAATTCATGCTACAAAATCGAACATATATTTTATTGGATTGTGCAATCTTGAGTTGAGTCGAATTTTATGACTTCACGTTAATATATTTCAGATTTAGAAGAATGATTACCTCGTGCTTAAAATCTAAAAAATACATATACGACGTTGATAAATTGAGAAAAATATTCTTATCCACAAACTAAACTTTAACAGTAAAATTTAATAGAGTTAGTGAGAAAAAATGTTTATAAATCCTAAAAGAGTATTCATGTAATTTTAATATAAATAGCACCCAAACTCAATCATTCATATTATTCTATTTTTCGAAGATTTTGAAAATCTGACTGTACCGACCAATCGAACCCGATTAACCGAGAACCAGAGGCTAGTCCAGTCCGGTTCAACCTTAAAAACTAAATTGCAGTTGACTCAAATTAAATCGAAAAAAAAAAATCAATGAACCTGCTACTTAAACCAAATTAACCGATGAATAAACTAGTTGAATTGGAAAAATCGAATAACTAAACCAAGTTTTTAATCAATTAGTGATCTTTAACTCCATTAATTTGATATTTTATTCACACATTCACATACTATTATACCAAACATAAATTTTTAATTTTCACTTGATTATCCTAATATATATTTGTTATATTTTGTAATTTTTTTAAAATTTATTTTACCGTAAATATTATTATATTGTAAGTAGTTTCTTAGAAAGAAATATCATATTTATTTGAGATATTTGTAGATATATTTTAAAATATTAAAATATAATTAAAAAAATTAGAATAATTAAAATATCTTGAATTATAATTTTTTTATAAATATAATTAATTTTAACCAAATTAAAAGTTCCGATTCCACTGAATCCGACTTTCAAAACCTTTATACTGTCTTTTATTAATTTCCAAAGCTCCAGCGAGAAGTAATGATAGTTGTACGAAAACCTCGTGCCTCCGACACACCTCTACTTGCAATTCAAGTACATAGAGAGAAAGAAAGAGATCTTCACAGTTCCTGCACTGCTAAACCACACATGGGATCCAATCAATCCGTACAAGTAGTGGAGAGCGATGAGGAGGAGCAGGAAGAAGAAGAAGAGCAAGACGACGAGGACAGCAATGTTAATCCTCTTAGTAGAGAACTAGATAATAATCTAGTCAAGAAAGTTCTAGAGCAAGAGCCCGAGATGCTACCGTGCCACGCGTCCGCTTCTCCATTGTCGCCCCAGCTATCCTCGTTAGGTACGCCGCGTTTGGGACCCTCCATCAAGGTCTGGGACCCTTATAACGTCCTCGCACCGCCACCTCTCCCGCCTCCTCCTCCGCCTCCGCCTTCTATCTTCCCCCGCGGTGGCGATGACGATCGGCCTGTCACGGAGGTGATCTTGATCAGCCATGGGGAATGTGAACTCAACTTGAGACCGGAGTTAGTCGGAGGGAGGTGCCACGCGGCAAAGCTTACTCCGAATGGTAAGCGGCAAGCTAGGGCTTTGGCTGTTTTGTTGAACTCGCAAGGGATTAGGTTTAGTTCTGTTTACTCCTCACCGTTGGATCGGGCCAGATCCATGGCCATCTCCGTTTGTCAGGTGAGCTATCTCTACTTCAACTATTATAGTGAAGTGATCTCTTACTGTTTTGATTGATTGATTGAATTCTTCAACAATGAAAATCTATGTACAGGAAATGCAATTTGCAGAGGACCAAATTCAATCCTCTGATGCGATCACAGATATGAGCTTGGGGCATTGGGAAGGTTGCCATCAATCCGAAGTATACACTCCCGAGGTTTTGAGCTTGATGGAAAGATATCAACCTGATTTTGCTGCTCCTTCTGGAGAATCACTGAGGCAAGTAGAATTTCGTATGGTTCAGTTCTTGAATGAGACTGTTTTAGGACTTGGTGAAAAATTGAGAGCAGATTGTTTGCCTCAACATCATAATGATAGCCTAGGATTTTCGCACCCTAACTCATTTCCTGAACGAGATGGGTCATCTCTTCCTTCACCTCAGTGGGAATTGCTGCACAGGCGGCAAAGTTTCACTCGGAAGAAGTCTGGCAAAAGTAGGCTACAGTTTGTTACGAGAGGGGATCATGACGCTGACGATGAGATGTCCCCAAGTGAAGCCAATCACCAGGTCCATGGTGACCTCCAGGATTTAAATATTAGGGGTAGTTGCTCCTCTTTGAACTCTGCCTCTCCAATTATCTCATCTGTTGGTGTTTTCACTCACTCAGTGCCTATTAAGTGTCTACTTACTGCCCTTCTTGGATGCAGCCCACTGATGTTGCATAAGATTTGTATAGAAGAATCATCAGTAACAGTGTTATTGCATTCGTGGAGAACTGGTTGGCAGATCAAAAGGTTAAATGATACTGCACATTTGAGGCTTCTTTGACTGCTATTGATCTGTTCATTGTTGGTAAGAAGCTTGTGTTATGACTTGCAAATTAAATTTATGTTGCGATGCGAATTGGTGGCTCTTCTGCACCTTGTTGTAGTTCTTTGATACACATACCTATATATATTATTTCCACATTTACCAACACCAAAGACGAAAAAATTTCATTTGGCTGTTGGGATCTTTTGTACTGGTAATTCATTCAAATGTAGCATTCATTAGAATTGTTGTATTCTATTGACACAGTTTCTGTTTCTTGTATTGGGGAATCATGTTTCTTTTTTTCTTTAATTCACAAACATTGATTAGCTTGTTTTTTCATTCTGAGTTATCAAGTTCAAAGTAGAGTTAATTTAAAAGGCATTCCCTTAGACTAAACAATGCATATGCCTACTGCCTTCTGTTTTTGTTTGTGTTTCTGTTTTCTCCCCCAGAGTTTAAACTGATCGCAGTCCATGCTTAAATGGCTACTGTTTAGCATTTGATTCTTCGACAATGAGAAAGCGACAGTTAACTTCACATGGCCAACAATTTGTCATTCAGATCTTGTGCTGTCTGGATGTAGGTGAAAGGTTTGATGATGGTTTATTTCAGTTTAATCCTCTTTGTAATGGTTGCTTTTCTTTTCACTTCCCTTTATTTCAAATTTAGTAAACACCTTTCAGTTTTTTTTTTTTTTTTTTTTTTTTTTTTTTTTTTTTTTTTTTTTTTTTTTTTTTTTTTTTTTTTTTTTCTTTTGAACTGCAGGAAAATAAGTACTAGCAAGGCACTGATCCAACTGTTATTCTTTCCACTGATGGTGTAAATTTGACCAGGAGGAGTACATTTTCTTGGAAATCTCTATGATGTTCCTAATAGAATTTGTGTGCATGATTCACCTATTACGCGAAGGATTTATCTTGACAGTTGGATTGGAAAGTTAGGAATCCAGCAGTAGAAAAGCAAAATAGAGTATTACAAAGAGGCAAAATCTACAGCCTGTTAAATTGGTTCTAGGAGGGCTCAGTAATAGGTCTGTATCAGTGTATCAATCTGCGTATTGGGAACTCTCATATCAGTAGCTGCTCGTCAGTTACGCCTACTCTTCTCAGATTTAACTTTCATCATTGGTGTTCAAATCTCTCAGATGGCTGCTTCAGATCAGCCACCAAGGTTTGGCATTTATCTGAATGTTACATTTTGTTCCTCATTGTCATATTCAATCATTTTGGGTACTTTTGAATCCGTTGTTTGTAAAAGGACAACATAGCATCCGTCAATGGATTTATATGCATATTAAGAAGATGACAAAGTGTTTTTAAGGGAAAGGTGAGAGTGAGGTTTGAAAAAGATCATCTGCTCTTTGGGATTTTGTGATATAAAATCTGTGGACAATGAAAGTAGATGATAGTTTTTGAAGTTGTGAGGAATAGTGTGATTCAGGCCTCTGCATCATCATACCAAACAAACTGGAGCATCAAAATACAGAAACTAGGATTGACCTATCTTTTTTCCTTGCCTGTTATTTCTTCTTCATTTTTGGATTTTGTTAGGTTGATTTGGAATATTTGTTGAAGTTTAATTATCTGTAGTTGCCGAAGAGAATGGTGACAGAATCAATTCACAAACAATATGATTTGATGACCTTGAATAAGACGCAGAACCTTATACTACTGCCACAACTATCCTTTTCAGGTTGAAGTGCACTTTTCACTTATACCTTCTTGTTTTCCATTATTTGATAAATTGTGAACACACTCGTTTGCTTGTTGTGGTAGGATTGATGTCTTTACTTGTATATTTTTGTTCCAGGACCATTAATTGATGCATTTTTAAATTGGTGTTATTGTTAATTATTCCATGTTTCATTCTCACATATGAGTTGGCGAGGTGGCAATATGAGTAGGCAAGGTTCTCGTGTTAAATCGTTGTTATTCCGGTGGACGGACCTGTAGTTGCTGCCATGCTATAAGGTGAACAGTATTTCCGTGAGATTTTGGTGATAGAGCAAGAACTCAAATTCTGTAAGCACTTATGTTGGAAAATAGCCATATAATAATTAGCTAGTCAGTGTCTTAATATTTACACTGCCATTACGCACCAAACCATACACTTCCCTCAGCTGGAGCCACTTGCCAATAGAACTTACAAGCTGATCGATTGTCCTTTGCACATTTTCCCCTTCAATTAAAGAGAAATACACCGACCACAGACCCTAGATGACACTATAACTTGACTATTAATATATTTTATCTTTTTGAAAAATAAAGACATTTCAGTTGCCTTGATGGATACAAGTATTTAAACTTTAAAAAGTATTAATAACAGAAAAAAATATTAACGAACTAATTCTACCAATTTTTTTTTATAAATTCTGTAGTCCCATCCTATCTTCTCCAAATGAGATTAAATATGCAGTATGGTACTCGACTAATTGATCACTGAAAATACTAAAACTACTCAATTTCAATCCAGTCCCAAGCATCAAGTCGAAGGGTCTCACCTTACGTATACCCTTTGAATGGATCTAGGACCGTATACCCTTGAGACTAGCCAAATTAGATACATAATATACGCTTACAAAAATTGAACTACAAATTCAGTTGCTATGTTACCAACATATTATGGGATCGCACTCATGGCGCTAAGTTATTTTCTATGCGATCAGTGCATATCAACTAACCTTAAATAACTAGAATTCCTAACGGCCTTACGCTATTTTCAAACAACTGAATAACCAATTAGCTCATTTAACCTGCAAGTGGGATCCAGTCTTGATCATTCCAGACGGTTAGATCTTCTACTCATTCCAAACTGTTAGATCTTCTCATTGATCATCATCATCTCTGACCCTTCTTAATTGTAGACCTTCATCTCTGCCCTTCTTACAATTGTAGACCTTCAGATATTGGTAAGTCTCTTTGAACTTTTGTCATTAAAATCATTCTCTTACTTTCTCTCTAAGAAAACGCTGCAATTGACGAGAGCCAATCGGGCAAACACCATACCATTGATCCTCTGATCTTAATTTTTTCTTTTCTTTTCTTGCAGGTAATAAAAAAACCCAATAAATAAACAACCCAACTCTCTAAAGGATCAAAGGATTTTAACTCTTACTCCACCAAATTTAGCACCCAACATGGGGCTTTTCCTTCTTGTATGCAAGATAACTTTTCATTCAACTTCAAATTGTTTGATCATGTTTGTACCATCGAACTCCTGTCCTGGTAAGACCCAAGACGCGAGGCTCGAACATCGCAACCGCCTATTAACATAACTTTTCATTCAACTTCAATTTGTTCATAATATATGGATACTATAGATTATAATCCTTAAACAGTCATGCAATCACTGTTACAATTCGAAATCCGAGTATGGAATACAAAAGCGAATATAATACATTAGCCACCCATCGTTACTCAACAATTGATTAAAGATTTAATGAATACATTAGTTTACAAAATTTTAGCTAAGGTAAGTTTAAAATAAAATCCGTATAAAGCTGACATGCATGTAATGTAAATAGTGTTTGAAAGTAATTAGTCGTTCAAACTTTGCTCAATAAAATGAAATTAGACTATTCATGTCTAGTTCGCAATTTCACACCCTAATGTATATAGTCACGTATTCATATAATTAGATTAACAAACAAATACATTCTAGTGAACTTGCTAAAGTTCTTTATTCAATCAAGTCATCCATTCATTCAAGTTACTTGCCAATTTTCAATATTTTATATTGTTGTGGAGACATTACCAAGTTACTTGACAAGTTAAGAGTTCAAAAAGTTCAAAAACTCACCTTTTGCAGAAGCATTTGCCAAGTTAGAGCTTGACAGATTCTTTAAAAATGTTAGACAAACCACGTTGCCGAGCTTATTGTTGAATCTCCTACCAAATTAAAAACTCAACAACCTAGTCATTTCAACCTGGTAGAGGCACTTGTGGGCACTTGTGGAGTTCTCTACCATGTTTCAAGCTCGGCAACTCCTTCTTGAAACTCCTTTGAAAACTACTCCAGTAGCTACTTGCCGATCTGAATACCAAGTTACTTGCCGAACTATAGTTCGGCATCTAAAGAAGAAAACTACGACAAAAAATTTTCTGACACGTTAGGTGCTGAGTTCTAAGCTCTACAACTTATGAAAAATGCCGTGTGTTGTGGCTGACCAAGATACAAAAGTGACCAAGACAAACCAAGCAATATCTCATGTCTTTATTGTGAAATGTATGGCCTATACATATAGATAGTTAAATTCTACTGAAATGATCATAGGTATACGTATAGATAGTTATAATTCTTGTGAAATGTTCATATACCTATACCTATACATATAGATAGTTAAATTCTACTGAAATGTTCATAAACCTATACATGTAGATAGTTATAATTCTTGTGAAATGTTCATTTTTTATACCTATACATATGGTTCTATATATAGCTCAAAAATCTGTGAACTTTCAATTACCCTGGACAAGCAGAGGTAAAAAGTAAAACTAAAAATTTAAACATAAACATAAACAGTTAACGATTATCCAAAGTCATAGTTAGTATACTGAATTAAGAATGTATTCAAACCTAAATTGACACTAAATTGAAAATGTGCTCTAAAAAATACTACGAGAGTGAAGGAGGTGGTTGCTCAGATTTTGTTAAATTTTTTAACAACGAATTGACAACGGTGTACCTCTGTCATTTCTTCTGCTTTGAAAATGACCATGTTTCTCTCTTAACGAGTAATCTTTCAGTAAGTTTGCAAGTGTTGCCTCGTGATGAAGCAGCAGAAGGTAGTCTGCAACTAAGGTGAAAAGATAGTGGCGAAAGCGTTAAGATAGATAAACTCATAATGAATAACAATTGAAACTAATATCCATTTAAATAGACTCAAACTAGGATTAAACTAATCCTAACCCTAACCAAGCAAATAGGAAAAAGAACTAATATCAAACCAGGAAAACAAATTTTCCTATCTGTAGGCCCTCATATTTTTAAGTTCACAACACCCACCGAACCAGTCTACCCCACCTTCTCTTTCTTTTTTTCTATTACCCATTACCACCTTTTTCTCCGTCCAAAACATCTCATCAAATAGTTGTTTAATTTCAAAAGGTTAGAAATGGCTAACCAAATTTCAACAGATAACATATCAGTTCAATTCTATAGAGAATAAATTTGATGATGAAATCCTAACCTGATTGGTTTAAAATTTAATAAAAACAAAAAACAAAAAACCGAAGACCAACATTTCTTACAGAGAACCTGATCATAATAACAATAACAAACGACAAGACAACACATACAACTACATTTAAATGTCAACAATCTAAATTCTGGACATCAGCAACATTTCCTAGACACAATGATCAAAATGTTTCAGGGTTTTCAAATGAAACCAAGATCTGTTTCTTTGATCATTCATCCCTTACACAAAACAAAAGCAATTAATAGTTTATTTTATGTGGTCAGAATAGGGTGCCAAAAATACAAATTTGGACACCGGTCCTAACAATGATATGCACAACATACAAGAGTTTCAACAACAGCAGCTAAAATAACCGACCCTTACAGCTAGCCGCACCACAGAAGCATTGCATCTTCTTCACCTTTCCATCAGGACCACATACACTATCCAATTCATAACCATAGTCATAAGTAAGCTCCTACAAGCACCAAACAAAAGTTGGTTACAAACTCAAAATCTCAACTTTCAGGAATCCCATAGCAGAATCATTTTCAATCAACTTCCTCACAAACAATTTACTAACTAGATTAGTGTATTTAACTTATTAGATCAACAAGCAGAGAGACGGGCTAACTAACCTGCAGTGGAGGTATATTATCCGCCGCAAAAAGTACTACACGGGCAAGCTTGAGGTCATGATGAGAGCTCAAAACACATTGCACAAACAAATTGGGTTCACAACTATGGTTAATAAACCTAGCAATATTTCCTGTAGATCCAGCATCTATGCAGTACTCTGGCGAACTTTCAGATAAAACATCCACATTTGGTAGGGGAACATCTCTCAAGCGTCTCTGTAGGATATGGAATCCGAGTCAAAAACAAGAAATCAATGTCAAAATAAATGATCATATTCACCAAAAAAAAATAATAATATATAAAAATAAAATAAAATAATTGTTACCTCCCTTCCACCAAGCCCTCTCATAGTCTGCAGGCAATCAATTTCAAAAATGTAATTGTTATCATTTGCAGACATACTGTCCGCATCCTCCGTCCTCATGAGCTTCCCTATATATTCACAAACTGGGGCACCAGCAGGTATAAAATCCCACGACCTGACAGCCCAGCCTTTTTTTGGAGTGCGAAAAACCTGCCCATTTTACATTAAGAATTAACAACTCATGATACAAAATTCAAATGAAAGGTCTCAGATGCAGGTTGAGTCCAAAAATAAATAAATAAATAAATAAATAATAAATAATAAAAAAACAGCAACACCTACTACGTAATAGAAAAGCAGGCCCTTTCTATACTTATTTAAAGGTCCTTTCCTTTCTTATTTACAACATTTTCAGTAATAAGTAAAAATTCTAGACAACATTTAACAGAAGCAATGACCTATTTAATGAAATGTCAAATCTCAGAACAAAAAACTGAAATGTTTAACAATTTGTTGATCCATTTTGACAATTAGTTTCAACCAACTGCCTAACTCCCTCTCAAACCGCTACTAGCAACAATGTTTTTGACATACTCCAATTCTGCTGGAATTTACTCTAAAACTATTAACAGATATTTATTAGTTAATTTAGTATTATTTTTCTTAGATATAAAGTTAGAGGAGATGTACTTGCAGCTGTTATTTTAATTGATTTACACTAGGACAGTCAATTGTATTCTATCCTACCACGATTTTATCTACTTAGAAAGCCTTCCCTTAAAGATAAAAAGCTTAATCTGGATTGTACTCATCTCTCTCATTAAATCACTCAATTTTGTTTTTGGCTTTTCTTAAATGAGAGAAAAGTACATAAATCTGAATCACCGGATGAAGATCTAGTTAAGTTTGAGAGGGCTTTCTCATTCGATACAACCCCCATATTCAATAAATAATTATCAAACTTTTAGACATACAAGAAATCCATATCCTATAGGTTATAAATCTTCAAAACTATATTATGATATGATCCTTGAGCCATTGTATACTCAAATCCCAACATAAGAAATCCATATCCTATAGGTTATAAATCTTCAATAGATGAAATCATTCATGAAAATATAACATATTGTCCTATTAAAGAAAAATCTTCAAAACCGAACAGGATTATATTCTGAAAAGGATTATATTCCAATTAAAGTTCTTGAGTTTAATCCTCAAATAAAAAGATGAGATGAGACCAATATAAATGAAGAAATTTGAGTGAATCCTTCTAGTTCTTCAAATTAAAAACCTAGCATTTGAAGCCCTACTAAGAGATTGGGTGGTGAGCAGAAGACTGAGACAGATGGGCGTGGAGCGGAAAGTGATCAGAGTGATAATGATGATGAGAAAAATGCTCACACAGAGAAGGAAGGAATTGGCCATTACATCCAAACAAAAGCACACCCTATAGAAAATTAGGAATTGGCCGTTACATCCAAACAAATGCGCATCCTATTGAAAATTAGGAATTGGCCATTACATCCAAACAAATGCACATCCTATAGAAAATTAGGAAATATATAATGCTCCTGTTGGAACGATGGATGAAATTCAAATACCAAATAATATCTATTAAGCATTTTAGGACAGCAAGTGGGAATAGGCTGGTAAGCATAAACTTAAAAATAGAAATCCGGAGACTATTGCATTAACAAATGGGTATAGATGGATTTTTATTGTCAAATACAGATCAAATGTACAACTGGACAGGTTATAAGCAGGGTTGGTACATAAAAGCACGTTCTCACCAGTAGCTATGGTGACTAGAATGTAAATCAACTAGATGTGTAATACAAATCAAGGATACTAAATCACACCAAACCCAAGAATTTGATATTTAGGATCTGGGAAGACAAATACGTCTTAAAAATGGAGGTATAACAAGAACTTAACATAGGATTTCAATGAATCAAATAAAGTACATGTCGGACTTGCTTGCTGAATAGGACATAGGATTTCAATGAATCAATAAAAGTACATGTCAGGCTTGGTAGCTGAATTAGGGCTACTGGAATGCAAAACAAGTGGCAATCTGATGGAGCAGACATCAATATCTGACTCATGGAAATTCTACTGGATAATATGCAGGAATTGATCAATCATGTTCTAAACAGTGGTAGAGGATGATTTTTCAAGAAATGACACAATAGAGGACATAGAAATATATTTACAGATGCTGATGGGGCAGGTTCAGCTGCAGATAGGAGATCCAGGACAGGCCATTGTGTATTGGTTTGGGGATATTTAGTGAGTTGGGAGAATAAGTAGTCAGTGATATCAAGAAGTAAGAGTAGCACTGAAGCTGAAGATGGATAAAGCAGATGTTCAAGAAGCTACATAGTTGTTTTGCACAACCAATCTGGGATTAGCAAGTCTAAGGACCTAATGGATCACGATATGACAAAGCATGTTGTGCCAGTAAGAAACTAGAGCTGTTATAAACACAACAGGAAGTCAAGTTGCAGATATATATACATACAAAGTGTTAACACGACAGCAATTTGATCTATTGTTCCAAATTGAATGATAAACGTCCACAAAAGGGTCGAGGGGGTATGAGTTAATCGATTTTCCCTACATTACTGTTAGTTACTACAGGAATTTACTAGCAATTATTAGCATATCATTTAATACTGTTTTTCTAAGGGAAAAAATAGGAAAATAAAAATACTTTATCATAAGGAGAAATATCTACAGGTGTTATTTAGTTCATTTAGACTTGACCTCGACCCAATGTATCCTGAATATACATTCATAAACATTAATGAATGTATGAGTGGATGAAATATTTTAGATCCAATACTACTTTCATCAGCTATCTTCTCTATATTTAGGTTGAAAGGGAACCTTTTCTCTAAATTTGTGTTGACAGACAACTCAAATGGAACATTTCATAGATGGATAAAATACACATCAACAAAGAATAATGGCATTTATACTAAACATAGCTTAGTATTCAAAACAGGTTTTGCAGTTAGAATAGACTGTAACTAACAAACCTCGAGTCGATACAACAGCCCTTTCTGAGACGTACGATTGACGCATTCAGGCCCACAGCCACATTTTGGGCCGCACTCAAAAACAATATCCTTTGACTCTATCAGTCTGAAAGCAATTACATAACCTAAGTGTCAGTTAATTTACATCATTACTGTATCTATCATGAAAATTATGAGATAAACACAAGTTCTACCTGCCCCCATCTCGCTGCACATACGGGAATTCAGAACCATTTAGCTTCGCACAAGAACAGGTACGTGGATCAACACAAAGTCCTTCGCAATTACACCCAACAGGATTTGTAGGCAGCTTGATATTAGATGCGATTTCCAAGGTATTCCGATATGTAAAACCTGCAGCAAGTGGAAATTTAGAATCCAAAATAATCCCAAACAACAAAGTAATTCCCTTACAAATTGATCGCATATAGAATGTGGTATGATGAATAGATGTTATGAATTCCATTTAAATGTGGATTGATATCTAGATGTCATAAATTCCATTCAAAGTTACACAACAAAAATCAAAGAATCCAAATAATTCTAGAATTCACTAAGTACATTTTGCCTGACACAATATCATCATGCGGTAGGGATATAGATTGTAATTTTCAACCCATAAAGAAACTTAGTAAATTCACTATGTACATTGATCTGGATTAATGTGGAAACTATTACCCGAACCCGTGAAGCCATTTTGTTTATGTGTACATATATAAAGAAACTTAGTAAATCAGTATATATATTAAAATACTAAATTTTTTTATATAGTTTGAAAATAATCTTGCCTGTGGGTGGAACAGGTGGATCATCAACCAAATTGGTAGCTGGAATGGTAAAATTTTCTCGACCTCCTGCAATGTCCGAACACACCAACCTTCACCAAATAAAAAGCTTCAGTTCAAACATTGCAAAGACAGAGGCAACAGACAAAATAGAAAATGTTTAAAGAGGCTGCAACTATCCATACCCGCGAATTTCTGACTCCGACTTAGGCACACGTCCATTTGTAAAAAAAACCTGTCCCCAAAGCAAACAAAACTTTACATTTGAATTACTAGTCATCCGCATTGCTAGAAAAAATTATACCCTAAAATACAGTAACCTAATCACTGAAACATAAAATGAGACATAACAGAACATGAAAGTATAGAAAAAAATTTAGTGGCTAGTTACAAGGCAGCAGCTTGTAGGCAAACCTGAATCTGCGGTTTAAGACATGTAATATAGATCTCAACTATTTTTGCCTAATTGCTGATTGAAGACATCACTGCTTCTTAGAATAGGAAATCAGGTCGAACCAGGTCACACGATTGCTCAATTAATAGAAAACTTCAAGGACACAAATTTGGGATATATGCATTATAAATCAATGCTACAATAACTAAAAGATTCTTTTAAAACGAACAAAGGATTCGCATCAATACCAACTGGATAACATCAAATATCATTAAAAATCAAAAGATGAAATATAATAATAAAGGAATGACAACTTTCTTAGCCAAGGTCAAGTTTAATTCATCATGTTTTCATTTCAACCATGTATGACTAATATTGACATTTTCTCCGTGGTCAAAGAAAATGATGTCATTTATATGGCAAAGAAAATTTTGAAAACATGACACCAATGCAAGCTTGAAACTTGAAAACATGACTTCTTCTTTTTTTTCCTAACGGAAAAAGAGCAGAAACTGAAAACAAAAGCTCAAATGTCTTCGCATATATAAAAAATTATTTAAGATGACAAACCCAAAAACTATGTTAGCTGCTACACAACTACCGGAAAAGTTTCAAACCTGGTTAGTAGTTAAGATAGGCTGTCCTTCAACCCGATGTAGGCGAAACTTGTAGACAGTAAATCCAGAAATGCCTTTTTCTGCCCAATACTTGACAACCTAACATTAAGAAATAGAGAATAAATAAACAAAAACCGTTCAATGAAAGAACAATTCTAATCTAAAATTTAAATGCGTGTAATAAAATGAAGTTCCATTTGTGCTATTCCACAGCCATAATGCAATGGATGATATTATTTCAATCTGAGTAGAGGGTAAAACTTGGTGACAGCAGTTTAAAAAGCCAGTACTCAACCTGCTTAAGAACCAAAACAGAGACATCCTTGTGTACAGGTTAGGAATGTTTGCTGCTAACAACATTTATAAACCTGTTGAAACCATTATGCTTGTGTTCCAACTTTTTACATTGCAAAAGAGGTATAAATTTAAAAAAGGGTTTTATACAAAGCTATGTCATTTTTCCTATTTACAAGGAGATAAGGTCAGCAAGGGCTATTGAGTACCTTTTAGTAGTTTTGCTTATACTGTGTGCATTTAGTTGGTAAAATGTTGGGTGAGATGAAGAGTATTTAAGCAAGCTTCTCTAGCTTGAGGATGAAGAGAATGCAAAGGTCTCAAAATCTCAACTACACCCTATCCGTCATTGCAAGAAAAAATATTTTAAACATGCTTTCTTTACCTAGTCATATAATTATTTTTGGTGTAGAACTTTCCTTTATATCTAAAAAAATATTGCAAGAAAAAATGCTAGCTGACACTGTGCCAGCTAAGACACTCTGCTTTGACTCTATGATCAAGATCCTCAACTATATCCCCTTCACAGTTGATCATGGTATCTAAATGTCCTAGAAAGTCATATTTCTACACCATTTGGTCTTTCTTCTACTTATCTCAAACCCTTCTAATACTGCTATTTGTCTCCACGATTATAGTTTATAGTTTATGGTTTACTCACTCCTGAATTTCATCAACCAAGATTATCTCATCAGCAAAAAGAATTCACCACGGAAGATCACATTGGATTCTCTACCAAGCACATAGATGACAATGGTGTGTAAGGTAAATATACTTAACATTGATCTAAAATCATGAAACCAAAGAACCCAATAGCTTGAAATCTCGTTTCCTATTCCAGAAACGTACAAGATTTAGACATCATAGAGATTTATTGCAACAAAAGAGATTAAGAGCGGAGGATAGGATTGAAAAATCGAGGGATTAATGGCGTATGGAGGGACGGAGACTCATAATGGAGGACAGAAAGAGGGTGCAATACAAGTAGAGATGAATAAAAGGATTGCCACTGAGGTGGAAAATTGGAAGTAGGATAATTATATGTGGAAAGCAGATGACAAGAAGTGCATAGAGTGGAATGAGATTGAGGAAGACAAAATTAACCGAGACACCCAATATGATTATTTTTATGAGGCTTGATTAGAAACACAATTGAGTAGAAAGGAGCATTTCAGTATTACTACATAGTTTTAATGACGAACCATTAAATCATAAATGTCAATGTCAACAAAAGCAATAATCATTTTCACTAGTTTTTAGTTCAGAAGTCATGAAAGTGATTTACGCTTACATAGGCAGATAAAATGTTAAGACAGTTCTTGTCTCCAAATTTAACCATTAAACTACAAAGAATTTGGAGCAAATGAATATCAAGAGGGCATCAATCTTTATCTTGATTATAAAAAATAACATCAAGAGGATATAGCTCAATTTGTTACATAAGAAATTATTAAAAACGATAATAACACAGAAAAGTACATGCACATAAGTACTTAAATATGTACCTTATACAACCCATCATATGTGTAGACTTTCTTGGTGTAGCTGCTCGACGATTTGTGACCACGGATTACTCTTACAGGTACATTTTGGTCCACACAATTCTACAGTCAAAGCAAGACATGTTTATAAAATATGATAATGAAAATGAAAAGAAATTAAGAAAAGCCACAGTTTCTGAAAGACAGTGTCTTTTATTTTCCATTTTCAAGAAAATCATCAAAGGAAGCATAAAAAATAAATAAATAAATAATAAGCCTCAAGCTGTTGAATCAAGAAATTACTATAAAGGCATCTCCATACCAACACAAACATTAACAGGCCAACAGGTTTGGGTGAAATTTAATAGAAGACAAAATCAAGTATTGTATAAATGAAATCCCAAAAACTTTCACTAGAAGTTAACCCTACCTACTATTACCAACTCATGGTTTAAAGAACGAATCCAGTTATCTTCCGACTTCAAAATTAGAAATAAACTCTACTTAGAAATAAGAGCTTAAATAAAATCATTTTTGGTAAATAGATTACCAAAATATCTTTCATAATAAATAAGTTAAATGAAATACATACCTCATATAAAGCTAAAATATCTTTAAAAGGCCTAGCAATTCCGACCTTTTTTTGCTTTAGTTCATTGTTAGTAAAATCTAGCATATTGTTCAAGGGCTTTAAAAAATATAATAAGCATCCCTTCCTTAATTCAGCAAAACATTAATAACAAATTATAAAATAATAATAATAATAATAAAATAAAGGTTTTACACTAAGAGAATAAACTGAAATTTTGGAAGAATTCTGCGAAAATTTACACATCACTTCATGAAAGCACAAATTTAACCAGTTATCTTTTAGAAAAAAAATAGGCAAACCCACAAGAAACGTGGAGATTGAAAAATGAAGAGGCCTCCAATAATTTCAAGGGTAGCTCAATCATACTTTCGTGGCAGAGAATACATGAGGATCAAAATCATAACTGTCGGGTTGTACGAAATGGCTTAAAGCACATATATAAGGACCAACAACTCAAACTCTAGATCAACAATCAACTGTGTAGTTCAATTCCCATAAAAATGACTTTTCACTTGCTTAGTAAACTATAAGTGAGTTTAGTTAGGCTTGAATAGTATATACTTGGATAGTAGATTCTGGAACCACGAATCGTAGGACGAGTGATCCAATCTTATTTTCTCCTTTGACTACACTCAAAGTTTACTTAAGAAAAATTGTTGATGGATCAATCTCTAGATGATAAAAGGTTAGCATCCGAACTAAATGTACCTAGAAAATTCATTTCCTTCTTTTGGTATCAATAGAATAAGGATTCTTTATCTAGTGAAACTTACTTGTTTTCCTAACACTACAGATATTTATACTACTCATATCCTTATCAAATTTTTCATCCTTATTAGTAAATAGTGATGTTGGGGACCTACTCCAGTACCTAATATTACAAGTGCAAATGGTTCCTCACTTATGGATGATAAGTACCCAGGTGAATTGGGCATTCCTTATAAAACAAAAACATGTTAGCTACCTAATTTTTCAGTAACTTCCACAACAAGATCAACATCTTTCCATACAAAAATTAGGATCCTCAGAACTTATAATGGCCAAAACTATTTCAACCTAGTGTTATGGGACTTCGGTATAGAGAGGGAATAATCAGAGATCCCACACAAATTATGCAACGACGAAAAGATGTAGCTGAGAGGAAAAGTCTTCTATTGGAAACAGCTAAAGCACTGATTTGAAAATAATGTTTCTACACATTTTGGGATCGTCGGTTCTCAAAGGCTAACTACCTAATAAGTAGATTTCCTACTTGGATTCAAAATTATTAAACTCTACAATTCTTTCCTCACAAAATAATCCCAACATAGCAGATCCCCAGATGACCCCATGTGAAATTGAAATTAGGGCTTGTATTTGTTGTGCTGCTCACATTCATTCCCAACTCAGGTGCAAGTGTGATCACAAGTTTAAGAAAAGTATTTTTCTAGGATACACAGTTAGGCAATTAGGATATAATGTTACTCATTTAGTAGAAAAAAAATTCAGTGTTTGTGGATATCATGATTATAGAAAATGAGCCCTAGTACAAGGAAAAGGGAGAGTATCACCCAGTTAGAACCTGGGGAGAATCCTTTTGACATGAGTGAACCAATAGCTGCATTGTCGTAAGAGGAAGCAATCCCAACTACAACCAAGTCAGACAGAATCTGAAAACTATACTGACGAGTGCTAAAAAAGTGCATGAGATATGTGCCTATTGTTT
The DNA here is from genome assembly GCA_031304145.1 of Cardiospermum halicacabum. NCBI lineage: Eukaryota > Viridiplantae > Streptophyta > Magnoliopsida > Sapindales > Sapindaceae > Cardiospermum > Cardiospermum halicacabum. The sequence goes on along the minus strand of CM062398.1, from coordinate 5,668,477 downwards.
ATCAACTGAGAGGAACAAAGCTATAAAGAGAAATGGAACAGAAACTGCTGACCAGATTTGCAAGGAAACCAAGACAGAAACTTGGAGCCCAGGAAGAAGGAAATAGGCAGGGAAGGATGACCAACAATAATGAAAATGAAGAAACCTTGAAACAAACTACACTACCAAAAAGAACGATTGGATGCAAATGACTATGAGTTCACACTGAAGCAGATTGGGTCGGTTAGCCTGCTAACAAGATCAATCATTTGCTAGCATGTTGGAAGAGCAAGAAATAGATTGTAGTAATCAGAAGCTGAGCAGTCCATCGATTGCATAAAGGTTTGTTGTTAAAACAACTTGTAACCAAGTAAAAATAAATAAATAAATAATTATGAAGCTACTGTGAGAAGTCAGCTATTTGGTATGAGTAAATATCTTATTCCTCATGGAAGGACCAAACAAGAGCAAAGAGTTGAGGAAAGAACAGTTTACTTGAATACATTTCTACCAGCAACCAAACAGCCGATATATTGACTAAGTCCCTGCCAAAGATCACATTTGAAGAGACAATTACCAAGGTTGACTTCCTCAATATTCAATAGCCAGCTTGGGAAGGGTATATTGTATGCTTATGTGATTATCTTGTTGGCTAGTATCTCTTACTAGTTACTGAGTTTATTATCAAATAAATGGCTTCAAATCTTGACATAAGTAACCCCAAGACTACAAACATTTTCTTCACGCTGTTACTTTTAAATTAATAAACAATGCCAAGATTACGTGTACCACAAAATAACATCACCTGTTATAAACAAATCATTCTAATTTATTCAAAGCACAATATTCTAGAATAGTTGCAAATAAACACCTGCACTACAGCAAGGGTACTATGAGAATATTTCAAGTTAAATCAAGCTGACTTCCTAACTGTTGGCTATGCTATTCCACAAATTAACATCGCTAGAGACAAGTAAAAGTGACAAAAGCAAAATACCACAGTTGAGTGCCTTATTGAAAGGTAGGATTAATCATTCTGGAATCATAAGCCAATATATCGCACCACTAACAGAATAAATGTAGAGGTCAAAGAGAAAACACACACCTTGAGAGCCAAATTACCACGAGTTAGCTGCTGATCATTGCTTTGCTTCTTGTCTCCAGTTAAATTGTGCCCGCCTTGTCCAGTGTAGATCACATCCTCAGCATTGTCGAGGTCATCCTCGTACATACCTGACAAGACTATTGCTGTAGCAACTGGGAACTTGTAGTTTATATAGTCCTGGTATTGAAGGCAAAAAATTGGCATTTCATTCTCAATTTTTATGAATTGTCAATAAAAACATCCAACTTTACATTTAGAAAACCCTTTTAAATGTCATCAACAATACCATGAAAATACATATTATTCTGACAAGCAGATAGCATGACAATCAAGACCAAAGAGGAGATTTTGAATAACAAGGCATCAATGCTGTCTGAGCATGTAATAAAGAAGCATCTAGGTCAATCATAGTGTAAAAGGCATCCTTCTAGCACCTAGTGTAAGGCAATAGCTAGGTTGCCTCACTATTTACATAGTCATGTAATTGAACTTCAAAAACGGAAAATCTTTTTTCCATAGGTTGAACTTTGAAAGGCAAGTAAATATGTTTTTCAATTGATTTTAGGGCATGATGTCCAACTAACCAAACAGACAGATTTCTTTGTATGGAAGACGAAAACCTGAAGAAAATCTTTGCACAGTTCCTCAGGTAAAATGTTTTTAAATTGGATAAGGTCTTGGTGACCAAGAGAACAACTGGTGCCTAAAAAGGTAACTGGTCAGTCCCTCAGGTAAAAATGTTTTTAAATTGGTGTTTGGGCTTGCTGTCCATCTGACCGAGCAGACAGGTTTCTGTGTATTGTAATCTCAGAAGCCAAAAGTTTGTGCCAAATGACTAACTGGACAGTCCTTTCTACGTTGAAATTTTCCATGTGTGAAAAGCAGTAAATGAAATTTAAATATTACCCCCTTTTTGTAGGCGATCCCCATATAGTCAATTCCATTCAGCCAGTGGCTATGAAAACCAACAGCAACCATTTCAGCTCGTGAATAGAATTGATAGCCAACATGGATGCCTGATATCAATAGCACGTTAGATATAGGAACTTGAAAAACTAACAATTATAGATGTATCTTGGCCAAATTGGAAAAAGCAGACTCGACCAGTGTGGTCATTAACAAATACACAAATGTGCAGAATGGGTTTATCAGCAGGCTTAATATGAGAATGAAATACATTAAGCACCAAAACAAAAATCCAAAATTACATAAACTAAAAGACTTTGCCCATATGTACTTGTCAAACAATATATAAACACATAACAGTTAAATATTTAAAACATAGCAAACAAAAATGTGTTATATTTCCACCTTATTTCTTCAATTTCAGCCTCATACTCTTTCTTCTCCCTTTTGAATTGCTTTAAAGTTGGTAGAAATATATTATTCTAGTGGTTGCACTCCTATTAGGGTTCCATAGTTTTTTAGGTGTATATCCTCTTCATTTTTTTCCTCTTTTATAGTTGTTTCATCCTTTCAGACATCCGTATTATTTACCCTTATTTTATTCAATTGATTTCCCATACAATGCCTTAATTACAATCATGATCTTTGCATGGTCACAGACAGCTTAAGCAAAGTAGAATAATATCAAAATTGAATACAAACCGGGGAGGCTTCCAATTCTTTTCTCTGGAAATAATATTTCATTGTTGTCCATCATCTGCAAAACAATAAACAAATAAAAGTAAACAAAACCAAAATCATCAAAGTTAAATAGGGCAAATAGTGTACAAATGCCCCCAACTCAAATGCTCAATCCAAATTTAGCTTGCCTTTGTTATAGCTTTTAAATCTGGTCGCTTGACCTTCGCTTTACCTTCTTTGGAAGGATCCTTTTTCTGCATAGAGAAGAAAGTCAATAAACTAGCAACATAGTATACTTTATTATGATATTGGTTCTATTCGGAGTGGTTTGGTTTCTCTTGAAACCATCCCAAGTTCGTTCTACTTCCATTTGTCCTTTTATGGTTTAAAATGCCACATTTCTCCATGAATCAAAATGGTGTTGTGATGCTTCGAATATTTCTCATTATTCAGAAATTATACTTGATCATCAAATGCATCTGAGTTTACATCTATTCAAAGATCAAGTTAACCTAATCCACATTTAGACATTCCAAAGCCAGAAACTCTGAAAACAGTAAAGAGATTCAAGTTGTATCATATCAAAACCACCATAAAACCATACTTCATAAAAACAGGTGAAAGTCATCCAAGTAAAAAGTAAGTTCATAGAGTAAAACCACATATAACCTTCTTCTGTTTTGATTTAGGAACTGGCTGAGCACATCTCTGCTCCTCCTCCTAAACCAGACAAAATAAAAAACCAGAACCACATCAGAAACACAAAACAACCCCAAATTTCAAAGAACATCTCTGAATCTCAAAACTAACCTGTACAAGGTGAAGATAGTGTTTATTAAACAGTCGCAGCGTATCTTTGACCTTCGCAGTATCTTTATCAGCCACAATAATCGCCGGTACTGCCTCATCATCACCATTTCTCTCCGCATTCCCACTATCCTCCTCATTTTTCACTGAATCTCTCTTCCTCCTCCTAGAATACACCTGGCTTTCCTTATCGTTACCACCATTGTTGGTATCTTCGTCAGCACTCAAAAGTGACTCAACTCGGCGCTTAACGAGACGTTGTTTCTCTTCCTGCTTCTCCTGAATCCGAGCACTCACCCTCCGTCCTTGAACAACCATTTGGATAATCGCAGCTGAACTGAGCTCGATTTGACTAGGGCTAGGGAGAGATTGTGAGAGAAGAGAGATGTGACTAAAAATGGAAGAGAATGCACAGATATATAAAACCGAGATTGAGAGAGAAATGGTGAATTAAACTTTTTTTTCCTGTCAGGAGAGAGAGAAAAGCGCGTGGCTCCGAATCGCCGATTTCGGGTGTTTTTGCCCGCCTTGTCTTTTCATCCCCTCCCATGTTTATTTCTCTTCACCGGAAACAGTGAATTGCAGGGTTCATTATGATTTTATTTTTTTTTTAAATAATCATTTTTTATTTAATTGTGATTTTGAAAATTTTTCGAAAATTGTGTTGAGAGAAGCGGTCGAATCAGCTATTATTTTTTTTTAAATCAGAAAAATATTCATTTACAATTAAAATTAATTATTTTTAAATAATAAATATTATATCACTAAATTATCATCTAATTATATTTACTATAATTTAGTAAATATATATTTTTAATATATATTAAATTTATTTCAAAAAATATATTTATTAAATTTAAGGAGACAACAATTAAATTGGTATTATAACTATTTTATTTAATAAATTGTTGAAATAAAAAAATACTTTATAAATAAACTAAAATATAAATATTTACACATATAAAATTTTTATAAATTATTTATATGGTATTGGTTTAATTTTAAAAAGTAATAATAATTGATAAGATATAAATTAATGATATAATTTTAATATTTTTTTATTATATATTTTTTAAATTAGTGATGTTTATTCCACCGAAATTTTTAAAGTTAATAAATGTTTTTTTTTTTTTTTGGATGTTTTGACTATTTTCGATGGACTTATTTGATTTGGACTTATTCAATTTGGAATCATTAATGTTTCTAAATCATTAGATTCAACTGTAGAGATAAAAAATTATTGAGAGCTGTTATTTATTTTCTTTTTATAAATTCAATGTATCACATTTATTTCTTTCTAGGGTTTCTTTAAAATTATCGATAGTTCAGTCTCGAAGTTAAAAAGGTAAATAATGAGTATAATTATGTTGAAAATAAAATTATTATATTATACATCACATAAATAAACGAAATGTTATTTCGCCACGTATAATTGTATTTTTTTTAATTTAATAATATGTATATTTTGAAATATATATTCTGCATCGTATATTAGAAAACTTCACATAAAATAGAAAATAGATGTTAGGTAGATAAAATTTCACGCTCTCTCTGTAGGGAGGCAGTGATAAAAGATTTCACGCGCTCATCACATATCCCAAAAGTTTCACGCATCCTCGTTAGGTAGATAGTAATAAAAGGTTTCACGCCCTTATCACATACCGCGAATCACGCGCTCTGTAGGTAGGTAGTAGGTAGATATCTTTTAAAACAGTAAATTAAAAGCTGTTTACACCACATACCCACCCAAAATGTTTCACACGCGCTCCATATAGATATTTTAAAAATAATAAATTAAAAGTTGTTCACATCACCCAAAAGCATATATATATTTGAAACTGACACATACTAGATTGAAAAAATAAAAGATTCCACTTACATAGGTTTTGGATTATTACGACAACTTCTCTAAACTATGTGCCATGGGAGAGATTCGTTCTCTTTTTTTTCTTTTTTTTTGCCTTTTTAATAGTCTTTTAAGAATAATTTTGAAAAAAAATTAATTAAATCAAACATCTCCAAAATAAAATTAGTATGCTATACCTAATTGTATTAGTATTATTATATGTGGAGCTATATAGTTAGTTTGTTAAATATATATTACAAAGTTCAATTGATGATAGAATAAATAAATTCTTTTTTATTTAATAAACTATTAGGAAAGAAAAATATTTTGTAAAAAAAATTGATAAATGAATAGTTGTAACTAGTTGTGGAAGTTGCAATTATTGAGATATTTACCATATGTTAGGAAGTTGTTTAAATTATCAATATATTTATTATGTATCTATTTGTAGTTATAGTTCACAATTCAATCTTCTCTTTTAAAAGCAAAAATTTATAGCATCACATATTGTTTCAATAAAGATAAATATTGTTTTAATACTTGAAATCCTAATCTCAACATATTTTAATCTAAATAACATAAATTTTCATTATATGTTTTATTTAAGTGTTATTTATTGTGATTGAAATTGTTAATGTATTTATATAACAAATTAGTGTAATTAGAAATGAAAAAATAAATTGTATAAGAGAGATATTATTGAGAATGATATATATATATTCACGTAATTGTTTAAAAAAAATATGCACACCTTAGTTCTTTTATTAATAGTTTATTTGCTTTTAAAAAAAATGATTATTTTAATTTCATTATTTAAGTTAAATTATTTTGATTTTGTTACTTTATATCATATATTAGAAAACTTCACGTCACACACATGTTAGGTAGGTAGACATTTAAAACTTTAATATCTTTTATCAACGGTTCACATCCACATGGTTGGTAGTAGGTAGATATTAAATAAATAAATAAATTTAAAATCACGAGTGTGTTTTATTAGTTGAACAAAAAAATAAAGAAAAATCACGTGATATGAATGTTTCCAAGAAGAGGAAGCTTCGAGGAAGCTTCACGCTTTTAAAAGATAAAAAATAAATAAATAAATTTCATTGCGAAATTTTTAAATTAAATATAAAAAATGCCACTTTTGGTAGATTTTTTTTTTTCAAAAAGTCAATATATTATATTTTATTAGTTGTGAGTCATATTTTATAAAGATATTGAGATATTATAGCTACAAATTATTTTTTGGATTATCAAAATTATTTTTTTTAGTGGATGTTCACTAATTTACATTATTCACTTATTTATATACCTACCTATGATGATGTGGCTACCATATTAGTTGGTGATATGTGAAATCGGTCGTTTTCAGAATTTGCAAAGTTCATTTGCACTTCAAATTTTTACAAATATATTATTATCTGAAAAGTTTATGTTTTTATGTGAGTTCAAAGACGATTAAGTATTTTTTAAACGATTAAATATTTTTTCTTTTTTCAAGGTTTTGACTACGTAGAGATTTTGGAATCATTCGTATCGATTCAAACGTGGAAGATAAAAGGTTATTGAAATTTGTTAATTTAAAAAAAAAATTAAACTATTCAATGTATAGACATATTTATGTATTTCTTTAGGCTTTTTTTGAAGTTATCAATTGTTCAATCTCAAATAAAACAAAAAAAAAACCCTTAATTAATAATGGATAGTTATTTGAACATATTATTTTTAAAAATAAAAATATTATATCACATATTAGAAATAAATAAACTTGATATTAGTGTGTGCTAGAATACAATTATGTTCATTTAATTCATTACAATTTTTTTTATTCAATATAATATATATGTATATATATATACTTTTTGCTCGAAGCATCATTATATCATATAATATTTAAAGAATTGACATGTATTAAATAAAAAAGTAAAAGATTCTTAATGTTCTGAATTAGTCCGACAACCATTTATTTTTCTCTTAAGTATGTGTCAAATGCAAAGATTCGGTATGTTCTTATTTACTTTTTTAATATTCTTTAAGAAAAAAAATAATCATTTTCAAAATAAAATTAGTATGCTATACCTAATTGTATTAAGTATGTTTGGCATTAGATTTTCAATTAGCGGTTAGATTAGCGTTTTAGATATCGTTAGAAGTTAACTATTAGATTAGATTTTCAATTAGTGGTTAGATTAGCGTTTTAGATAACGTTAAAAGTTAACTATTAGATTAGATTTTAAATTACTTGTAAAGTTAGCCGTTGGATTAGATGTTTGGTATTAATTTTAATTTTTAAATTAACTTTTAGATATAAAATTACTAAAATTTATTACAGATATAAATATAAGTGAAAAATTTTTCAAATGGGTTTTTTAAACTTCAAAATACAATTATAGGTCTGTTTTGAAAAACATACAAAAACAACCTTTTAAAAGTTTAGCTTTCACTCCATAGGCCAAGTTTTCCAAAATACCCTTGAATCTTTACAATTCACAGATGCTGTGAATTACGTTCACAATCTGTGAATTACGGTTACAGTCTGTGAATGGCCTATGGAGTGAAAATTAAACTTTAATTTTGCAAACTTTACAAAAGTGGCCTATAATTGTATAGTAAACTTTTTATGGCCTATAAAAAAAATTCCCTAAATATAATTACGAAGATAATTATATAATTAATTATAAAATAAAGGTTAATAAAGTAAATCACTATTAGCATTTAGACTGAAAACTTTTTTTAATAGTTTTTTTAAACGTTATCTTAAACACTAATTGAAATGTTAAATGCCATTACAAAATACGTTTTTATTTAAAAAGTTAATATATAATTTAGACGCTAATAGAAAAACTTTTCCAAACAGACACTTAGTATCGTTATAACGAGGGTTATATAATTAGTTTATTTTTTTCAAATTTAACAATTATTTTATTTGGTTAAATATATTACAAATTTAAAATATATTATTTTATAAATATTATTTAGTTTACATGAGATTATCATGTTATTACTATTGCTATATTTATTTTAATTGAGTATATAATTTATATATGTATTTTAAGAGATAGAAGTTTAATGGATGTTTTAATAAACTATTATTATTACATATGTTGTGAGTGATGACATTTTTACCTTTAACCAGAAGTTTTTCAAAAATCGGTCATTTTCAGAATTTGCAAATTTTATTTGCATTTTAAACTTTTACAATTGTGATGCGTGATCAAAGTTGGTGATTCTGTGATAAAAAATTGTGATGAAAAAATTATCTGAAAAGTGACATTTTGATTGCTTTCAATGTTTTGGAATCATTCGATTCAACGCCAAATATAAAAAGGTTATTGACATTTGTTTAACTTTTTTTATTTTGTTTTAAACTATTCAATGTATCATATGTTATTTTTAGGGTTTCTTAGAAGTTATCAATAATTCAATCCCAAATAAAAAATACATAATGAAAATAATTTTAATATTAAAAATATAATTATGTTCAACATAAAATTATTATATTATATTTAGGTAAAGATGAAATATATATTTTTTTTACGTAAATTTAAAAATTATTCCATGAATAGTGACATTATAGTTTATAAATATTTAACTATAACTTTTAAAAATAAAACTATTATATTATACATAGCATAAATAAACTAGATATTATTTCGCAACATGTAATTATATATTTTTTTAATTTAGCAAGTACTTTTTTAAAAATATATATTCTACATCACATATTAGAAAACTTCACATGAAATAGATATTGGGTAGGTAAACTTTGAAAATTTAATACCCCATAGTGAGAGAAAATGTTTCATGCGCTCATTACATATGGAGACGGTAATTTAGGTCAATTATTCACGTGTGCTCGGTAGATAGGTAGTAGGTAGATATTGTTTTAAATTAAAAGCTTTCACATCATATACCGAGAGATAAAATGTTTTATCGAAGTATCATTATATTGTGTAAAAATATATATTTGAAAATGATTTATATTAAATTTAAAAAATAAAAGATTCCATTTATATATGTTTTGGATTATTACGACAACTTCTCTAAACTATGTGCCACGGGAGAGATTCGTTCTCTTCTTGTTTGCCTTTTCAATATTCTTTTAAGAACAATTTTGAGAAAAAAAAAATGAATCACTCATCTCCAAAACAAAATTAGTATGCTATATCTAATTTTATTAGTATTATTATACGTGGAGCTATATAGTTAGTTTGTTAAATATATATTACAAAGTTCAATTGATGATAGAATAAATAAATTCTTTTTTATTTAATAAACTATTACGAAAGAAAAATATTTTGTAAAAAAATTGATAAATGAATAGTTGTAACTAGTTGTGGAAGTTGCAATTATTGAGATATTTACCATATGTTAGGAAGTTGTTTAAATTATCAATATATTTATTATGTATCTATTTGTAGTTATAGTTCACAATTCAATCTTCTCTTTTAAAAGAAAAATTTTATAGCATCACATATGGTTTTAATAAAGATAAATATTGTTTTAATACTTGAAATCATAATCTCAATATATTTTAATCTAAAATATACCGTGTTTATTAAATGATATAATATAAATTTCCATTATATGGTTTATAGAGATGTTATTTATCATGATTGAAATTCTAAATGTATTTATATAACAAATAAGTGTAGTTAGAAATGAAAAAACAAATGGTATAATAGAGATATTATTGAGAATGATATATGTATTTCACGTAATTGTTTAAAAAGATATGCACACGTTAATTGTTTTATTAATAGTTTATTTGTATTTTAAAAAATAGATTATTTTGATTTAATTATTTTAAGTTAAATTATTTTTATATTGGTACTCTACATCACATACTAGAAAATTTTACATCACACATATGTTAATTAAGTAGATTTTTAAAATTTTAATATATTTTATGCGGTTCACATATAGGTAAATATTATAAAAATAAATATATTTAAAAATCACGAGTTTATTTTATTAGTTGAAAAAACAAAAGAAAAATCATGTGATGTGAGAAAGTTTCGAGAAAGACGAACCTTCGCGGAAACTTCACGCTTTAAAATTTAAAGAAGTATATATTATAAAAATAAATAAATTTAAAAATCACGAGTTTGTTTTATTAGTTGAAAAAAAAACCCACGTGATATGAGAAAGTTTCGAGGAAGACGAGTTTCGAGGAAGCTTTCTGCTTTTAAAAATTAAAAAATAAAATAATATTACATATCTAATATAGAAGTCTTGCCAACATGATCGTAAATGTATATAATGATTAAGTTAATTTGAGAGAGAGAGAGAGAGAGAGAGAGAGAGAGAGAGAGAGAGAGAGAGAGAGAGAGAGAGAGAGAGAGAGAGAGAGAGAGAGAGAGAGAGAGAGAGAGAGAGAGAGAGAGAGAGAGAGAGAGAGAGAGAGAGAGAGAGAGAGAGAGAGAGAGGTTATTATCATGTATTAAAAGTAAATAAATTTGATATTAGTGTATGCTAGAATACAATTGTATTTGTTTAGTTTATTACAATTTTTTTTACTCAATTCAATAATATATATATATATATTTAGACATTGGCATGTATTAAATTTAAAAGGTAAAAGATTCTCGATGTTTTGAATTATTACGACAACCATTTATTTTATCTAAAGTATGTACCAACCAAAAAGATTCGGTATGTTCTTAATTACTTTTTGAATATTCTTTAAGAAAAAAATTAAATTAATCATTTCCAAAATAAATTTAGTATGCTATACCTAATTGTGTTAAGTATGTTTTGCATTAGATTTTCAATTAGTGGATAGATTAGCGTTTTAGATAACGTGGTTAGCTGTTAGATTAGATCTTAAATTAACTATAAAGTTAGTCGTTAGATTGGATGATTGATATTAATTTTAGTTTTTAAATTAGTTGTTAGATATAAAATTACTAAAAGTTATTACAAATATAAATATAATTACGAGGATAACGATTTATAAAATAAAGGTTAATAAAGCAAATCACTATTAGCGTTTGAGCTGAAAGTTATCTTTAATAGCTTTTTTAAACGTTATCTTAAACGCTAATTAAAACACTTAAACGTTATCTTATCTTAACGTTGTTACCAGACACACATTTTTTTAAAAGTTAATACCTAATTTAAGCGGTAATAGAAAAGTTCTCCTAAACACACACTTACTATCATTATATGTGGGGTTGTTTTTTCAAATTTAATAAGTATTTTATTTGGTTAAATATATTACAAATTTAAAATATATAATTTTATTGTATTATTTTACAAATATAATTTAGTTTACATGAGATTATCATGTTATTACAATTGTTATATTTATTGTAATTGAGTATATAATTTAAATATGTATTTTAAGAGATAGAAGTTTAATGGATGGTTTAATAAACTATTATTACATATATTGTGCTTACACTTTTCCCCTTAACTTAACAAGAAGTTTTTCAAAAATCGACCGTTTTCAGAATTTGCAAAGTTTATTTACACTTTAAAGTTTTACAATTGTGATGCGCGGTCAAAAGTTGGTTATATGTGATCAGAAATTGTGATGAAAAAATTATATGAAAAGTTTATCTCTAATGTGAGTTCAAAGATTAAATATTTTTTTTTTGTTTTCAATGCTTTGACTATGCATAGATTTTGACTATTTTTGATATTTTTGAATCCTTCAATTCGATTCGATGTGGAATATATAAGGTTATTGACATTTGTTAATTTTATATATTTTTTTTGGTTTAGAACTATTCAATGTATCGACATATAAATAAACTAGATGTTATTTTGCCACATATAATTACATATTTTTTAATTTAGTATATACTTTTACATACATATATATATATATTCTACATCACATGTTAGAAAACTTCACATCAAATACATATTAGGTAGGTCAACTTTGAAATTTTAATACTTTATTTTATTACCACATAGTGAGAGAAAATGTTTCACCCGCTCATTACATACCATCGTTAGGTAAATTATTCACGCTCAGTAGGTAATAGGTAAATTATTCACGCTCAGTAGGTAATAGGTAGATATTTTTTTAAACACTAAATTAAAAGTTTTTCACATCACATGAGAGAATGCTCCATAAATATATATATTTTAAAATAATAAATTAAAAGTTATTCACATCACATACCGAGAAAAGATTTTACCGAAGTATAATTATATTATGTAAAAAAATATATTTGAAAATGACTAATATTAAAAATATATATTCTACATCTCATATTAGAAAACTTCACATCGAATAGATGTTAGCTAGGTAAACTTTCACACTTTAAAACTTTAATATGTTTTATCAGCGGTTCACATCCACTTTTTGGTAGATAGATATTAAAAAAAAAATGAATAAATTTAAAAATCACGAGTTTGTTTGATTGGTTGAAAAAAACTAAAGAAAAGTCACGTGATATGAAAGCTTCGAAGAAGAGGAAGCTTCGAGGAAACTTCACGCTTTCAAAAATTAAATAAATTAAATAAATTTCATTGCAAAATTTTTAAATTAAATATAAAAAATGTCATGTTAGGTAGATCTTTTTTAAAAAAATTAATATATTATTTTTTATTAGTTGTGAGTCATATTTTAAAAAGATATTGAGATGTTATAGCTACAAATTATTTTTTGGATTACCAAATTTATTTTTTTTAAATGGATGTTCACTAATTTACATTATTCACTTGTTTATATACCTACCTAAGGGCTTATTGATGATGTGTCTGCCATATTAGTTAGTGAAATGTGAAATCGGTCATTTTGAGATTTTGCAAAATTTATTTGCACTTTAAAATTTTACAATTTTGTTCTGCAATTAAAAGTTTGTGATCTGTGATCAGTGATGAAAAAATTATCTCAAAAAGTTTATCTCTAATGTAAGTTCAAAGTTCAAAGATGATTAAATATTTTTCCGTTTTCAAGGTTTTGGCTATGTTGAGATTTTGACTGTTTTCAATGTTTTAGAATCATTCGATTCGATTTAACGTGGAAGATAAAAAGTTATCGAAATTTGTTAATTTTTTTTTTAAAAAATTAAACTATTCAATATATAGACATATTATGTGTTTCTTTAGGGTTTCTTTAGAGTTATTAATAGTTCAATATCAAATCAAAAAGATACCTAATGAAATCAAATTTGAAATTAAAAATATAATTATGTTGAAAATAAAATTATTATATAGTTAAAGATGAAATAATTTTTTTAAATTATTCAATATGTAGACACATTTATGTGTTTCTTTAGGGTTTCTCTGAAGTTATCAATTGTTCAATCTCAAATAATAATAAAAAGGTACCCAATGAGAACATTTTTATATTAAAAATATAATTATGTTGAAAATAAAATTATTATATTATATTTAGTTAAAAATGAAATATTTTTTACGTAAATTTACCAATTATTCCATAAATAGTGATATTACCGTTTATAAATATTTAATTATATTTTTTTAAATATAATTATTATAACATACATGGAATAGATGTTACTTCCCCACATATATTAAATATTTTTTAATTTAGTATATACTTTTTTAAAAATATATATATTCTATATAACATATTAGAAAGCTTCACATCAAACAGATGTTAGGTAGATAAACTTTCAAATTTTAAGACTACGTTTTATTTTATTAGCATGTAGTGAGAGAAAATTTTTCACGTGCTCATCACATATAGAGAAAATATTTCAACCGGTCGTTAGGTAAATTATTCAATTATTCATGCGCTCTCGTTAGATAGTTAGTAGGTAGATATTTTTTAAAACTCACACCACATACGAGAGAAAATATTTCACACCATCCATAAATGTATATTTTTTAAAGCAACAAATTAAAAGTTGTTCACACCACTACCGAGAAAAAGTTTTACCTAAGTATCATTATAATGTGTAAAAATATATATATTTATGATATGTTAGAAAGTTGTTAAATTATCAAGGTATTTATTACTCCCTCTGATCCAATATAAGTGAAGTTTTAAACTTTTTCACTCTTATTAAGAAAAGAATGAAAATGACTGTATAAACCCTCATAAATGCATTCTCTCTCCTTTTTTTACTCTAATTTTAGTAATAATTACTAATGATAAATAAGGGTATATCAGGAAATTTATTTAACTTTTTATATAGAAAATCTAAAACATCACTTATATTGGATAATTTCAAACCCTCTAAAACATCACTTATTTTGGATCAGAGGCAGTATATATCTATTTGTAGATATGGTTCACTATTCAATCTTCACTTTTAAAAGCAAAAATTTATAGCATCATATATTGTTTTAATAAAGATCAATATTGTTTCACTACTTGAAATTCTAATCTCAACATATTTTAATCTAAAATATATTTTGCTTATTAAATAGTATAATGTAAATTTCAATTATATGGTTTATACATCACATACTAGAAAACTTCACATCACACATGTTAGGTAGGTAGACTTTTGAAACTTTAATATGTTTTATCAACCGGTCACATCCACATGTTTGTTTAGTAGGTAGAAATTAAATAAATAAATAAATTTAAAATCACGATTTGTTTGTTTTATTAGTTGAAAAAAAAATGAAAACCCACTTGATATGAGAAAGTTTCGAGGAAGAGGAAGCTTCATGCTTTTAAAAATTTTAAAATAAAATAAAATTCATCGAGAAAATTTTAAATTAAATATAAAAAAATGTCATGTTAGTTAGATTCCTTTGAAAAAATCAATATATTATATTTTATTATTTATGAGTCATATTTTAAAAAGTTAATGAGAGATTATAGTTACAAAATAGTTTTTGGATTATCAAAATTAGTATTTTTTTTAATGGATGTTCACTAATTTACATGATTTATTATAGTTATAAAATATGATTCAGAATTTTTGCAGTGAACCTCTTGGGTGGGATTTGCAGCAAATTTGCTGACTCAGCACTTTTGCAATAAAACTATTTCGAAAATCTTGCAAAATTAATCCTGCTGAAAGTTTATTTGTACTTCATATGTTGTGGTAACATTTTTATCCATAATTAAAAGTTTTTAAAAAATTGTTCTTCTGAAAATTTTCTGCAATCAAAAGTTGGTGATCTGCATATGCGGAAATAATTATCTCAAAAGTTTATCTCTCATGTGAGTTCAAAGACAATTCAAAATTTGTAAAAAGTATTTTGGAAAAATTTAAAATGACAATATTTTATTTTAAATATTTTTTTTTATAATATTAGTGTGTACTTATATATATATATATATATATATATTATTTTTTAATTTAATATTAGAGAATATTCTTTATTGAATATATATATATATATGGTTTAATGGGGCCACTCTCGATTCAATTTTAGTTTTGCTTGGAGAGCTAGAGATAAAGTAAGCAACTTTCTCAATTATGTATCGTTCTAGTGAGAGTGAATTTTAATTTTTTTTTTTTTATTTTTTAGAGAGGGAAACAAAAAGAAAAACAATGTTACTTTCTCATAATGGTAGTTTTTGCTCGAAAGTTGAGCGAGTTTGTGTCTTAGTTTAAAAAAAAAAGTATATATATATATATATATATTCATACATGAAGCATCCTAGTGTTGATGTGATGTTTTCAATTATTAACATAAATTGTTATTGATTTTATTCAAAAATTTGTTTCAATTATTTATTCAATTAAAAAATAAATAAATTTCGAAAATAAGTGTATTTAACAACATATATTATAAAGTGTCGTTTTCTTTTACGGACACAATTTATCTAAAAATAAGTCTTTTTCTTCGCGTGAATCATGAAATGGGTGTTCAGTTTTCTTTATTTTAAAATATTATTATTATTATATATAAATTGGACTAATATGAAAATATTAACATAATAATTTGAAGTATTATAATATCAATTTTATGGTTTTTGTATTTTGTATTGTTCCATGAGTGCATTGACGATGCTTTTTTTTTTTCTTTTAAATTTATAGTTCGAAAATTGTATTAAGAAAAAATAAGTAAACTAAATAATGTTAAAATTAAAAGGTTATAAATTGTAAATACTTAAATTAATGAGGTTAATTTTGATATTTAAAATATTTAAATTAATCATTTTTAAAATAAAATTGTTATGCTATATATCTCACAAATAACATTATGCTGGTGGATGATATCGTATAATTTACATATATTTTAAATTTAGTAATTGATATTTGTTTTTATTATTGAATTGATAACTATAACTGTAATTATATATATATATATATATAAATAGATATCATGGAAGCATAAACTAATTGCTCATTATGTAATTTTTAGAATAGAAAAATTAAATATAAATAGATATGAAATTTAATTACTTAAAACAAAATTCAACTAACCATTTAAAACCCAAGCCGTAGACATACGTATATTTAAATTAAAATATAATATAACTTATATAAGTATAAAACATATAAATATTTAGCATAAAATCTTTCCAATTTTTTGGATTTTTAATTATAAGTAGGTATTTTAGTATTGAATATATGTATTTCTAGTAACTCGAGATAGAAGTTAAATCGATGATCTAACAAAAATAATTTTTTTTTTCCGTCTCTAAAGTTTTGATTATTTTTTATATTTTGGAATTATTTAATTTAACGTGGAAGATAAAAAGCTATTGTAATTTGTTAATTTTTTTTAAAACTATTCAATGTATCGGTGTGTTTATGTGTTTTCTTTCTGGGGTTTCTTTTAAGTTATTAATAGCGTGTTTTTATCATTATTATTTTTTTATAATTCCGAAACTATTCGAATCTAAAAAGATAAATAATGAGAACAATTTTGATATTAAAATATAATTATATTCAAAATAAAATTATTGTATTATATTTAGTTAAAGGTAAAATAATTTTTTTAATGTAAATTTGCATAAATAAACGGGATGTTATTTCACCACATATAATTATATATATATATATATATTAATTTAGTAATATATAAATTTTTTTAAAAAAATATATACTATATCACATATTAGAAAACTTCACATCAAATAAATGTTAGGTAGATAAACTTTAAAATTTTAATATATTTTATTAGCACATGTTAAGGGAAAAGGTTTCACGCGCCCATCATATACAAAGAAAAAGTTTCACACGTTTAGTAGGTAGGTAGTGATAAAAGGTTTCACGCGCTCATCACATACCACGAAAAAGTTTCACGCGCTCTCTCAGTAGATAGGTAGTAGGTAGATATCTTTTAAAACAATAAATTAAAAGCGGTTCACATCACATACCCAAAAAGGTTTCACATGCTCCATATAGATATTTTTAAAATAATAAATTAAAAATTGTTCACATCACCCCAAAGCATCATTATATTACCTAAATATATATATATATATATATATATATTTATTTGAAACTGATCCATACTAAATTGAAAAAATAAAAGATTCCATTTATATATGTTTTGAATTATTATGGCAACTTCTCTAAACTATATGTGCCACTTGAGAAATTCCTTCTCTTTATATTTGCCTTTTTAATATTCATTTAAGACCAATTTTAAAAAAAATAAAATTAAATCAATCATTTTCAAAATAAAATTAGTATGCCATATACCTAATCATATTAGTATTACTATATGTGGAGTTATAGTTAGTTAGTTTTTTTTATTTATTTATTTAAAATATTTAATTATTATTTTATTTGGTCAAATATACTACATATTTTTAAAATATATATATAATTTTATAGAAATAATTTAGTGTATGTTTGGCATTAGATGTTACATTAAATGTTAAGTTAGCTGTTGAAGTAGCGATTAGCTATTGGCTGTTAAATTAAATGTTAAAGTAGCGATTTGATATGAGTGTTTGGTAATAACAATTAGATGTTGAATAGCTGTTAGATGTAAAATTACATAAACAATACGATATATTATTTTTACCTTACAATATAGTTTATTAGTGTTAGTATTCGTTTTTAAATAATTTTTTCTTTCAAGATTTTTAATTTCAAACCAACCATCCTTTAGTTATTAGCTAATTAGAAAATAAATAAAATATAGACTAATTTAAAAAAAGTTATTTGAAGAATTTTAATCATATGTAATAAATAAAAGCATTATAAAAATTAACCTAATTTAGTACAAATAGAAACTTTTAATATTATTAAGGGTAGTTTAGTAATGCTCATAAATTAATAAGGGTATAATGGGAGTTTTTTGATTAGCGATTCTGGAAATCGCTAATTAAAAAACTTCTGCCAAACGGTTAAATTGTCAAATCGCTAATAAAAAATCTAATCGCTGCTTAAAAATCTACCTACCAAACATACACTTAGTATACCAATATTATCATGTTAATTTTATTATAATTGAGTAGATATTTTATGATAACATATAGGTATAATTTAAATATGTACTAGTATGATATTTAGGAGATAGAAGTTTAATGGACGCCTTAATGAATTGTTACATTATTTAATAGGGCATTAAAAAGGAACAAAATATTTTGTATGTAGATTGATGCTAAATATTTTTTTCCTAATTTTTATGTATATAAAAATATAAAGCAATTTCTTTGGTGATTGTTCGAAGTTAGTTATTAAGTGAGTATTTATTATATTTTATTTTACGAATACTCATATATTTAAATTTATTCATTAATTTACATAAATGCGTAACAATTTATTAATGTAATATATTTCTATATTAAGTGAATTCAAAATATATATTTTTATTAATATTTTGATTTAAAAATTATATTATATAATATTTTATGTAATAAAAATAAACAATATTTTAATGTGTGCATCATCACCAATTATATTTTATTTGTTAAATATAGTTGTATATAGTTAAATATATATTACAAAGTTCAATTGATGGTATGATAAATCATTTTTTTATTTAAAAACTATTAAGAATGAAACATATTTTGTAAATAAATTGATAAATGAATAGTTGTAGCTAGTTGCACACCTTAATTTTTTTTATTAATAGTTTATTTTGATTTAATTACTTTAAGTTAAATTATTTTGATTTTGTTACTTTACATCACGTATTAGAAAACTTCACATCACACACATGTTAGATAGATAGACTTTTAAAACTTTAATATATTTTATCAACGGTTCACATCCACATGCTAGGTAGATATTAAATAAATAAATAGATAAAAAAATAAAGAAAAACAACGTGATATAAAAGTTTCGAGGAAGAGGAACCTTCAAGGAAGCTTCACGCTTTTTAAAATAAAATTCAGAGAAAAATTTTAAATTAAGTATAAAAAATTTCTATTCTAAATATATATTTTTTGTTATGATGTTAATGTGTAATTATATTTTCTTTAAATTTAATACTATGTGATGTTTTTTATTGAATATATAAATAAATATATATATATTTATTGAATTTAATTGGAGGCCCGACCCAATTCAATTTTAGTTGACCTCCCTGGAGTGCTGTAGATAAACTAAGCAACTTCCACTCTATCAATTAGAGTGTATCAAGACGTAGGTTTAGGGTGAAAAACTAAGAGCTATCAGTTGTAGTGAGAGAGTAAAAAATATTTTGTAAATTTTTAAAGAGAGAAACAGCAAGAAAAACAACGTTTTCATTCACACGGTTTATTAACAACTAAGTCTTTTTCTTTAAGGAAATCATGAAATGTAAATTCAATTACACATATACAATTGAGAATAATATGGAAATATTAACCTAATAATTCGCATAACGATATTGAAGCAAAATAATATACAAGTATGTAGTTCCAAACTTACATACTACAACAGCGGAAACGTAAATTAAGAAAGAAATACGTTACTAGTCAATCGGTCGGATAGTAATCACAGTACGTAGTTGTACGAACTACCATCTCTTCTTCACCGGGTAAGAACGACCACCAAATTGTATAGGAGACAAGTCGCAATTCTTCGGTATCACAACCCTTTGTTCCAAAGTGTTTTGGTTACTAAGTGTATTGAGAGAAAACCAATTCAGATCCTCTCTGCATACCAATCACGTAACTGTGATTGTTGATCTGATGGGGTGGAAGTTGAGCACCTCTCAACTTCCCACCATTTCTATCTTATCCCACCACTTTAAGTGGTGGACTTTAAGGAGGTGGACTAGGCCATTAGGGTGGCCCACCCAAAATCCTAATTAAATCCAACAAATATTAATTTCATGATTTCTATATTTTGTATTGTACCATTGATGTAAATTGAGAAAACTAAATTGATTCAATTCCATTTGAATATAATAGTTAAGTTTTAATAATGAATCATTTATAGATTTATATAGAAATTAGAAATTAAAAAAACAGAACCAAACCTAAGGAAAAATAATTAAATCAAATAAATATGTATGTGAATTTTTTGATAATGCTCATCATTCTTTCTTTAAAAAAAAAAATAGTGTTCAAAAATTGTAATAAGAAAAAGCGATACATAATTTAAATATGTCAAAATTAAAAGGTTATAATTTGTAAATATTTAAATTAATAAGGTCAATTTTGATATTAACAATATTTAAACAAATCATTTTTAAAATAAAATTGTTATGCTATGTACTACACAAATGAATAAGATGTTGGTAGGGGGTATCGTATAATTATATATTTTTTTAATTTAGTAATAATTTTTATTATTATTGAATATATATATTAATTAGATATCGTGGAAGGATGAAGTAATTGTACATGTTATGTTATGTAATTTTTGAAAAATAAAAATTAATTATAAATAGGTATGAGATTTAATTACTCCAAACAAAATTCAACTAATAATTTGAATTCCAAGTTGGAGATATACCTATATTTAAATATGATATAGTTTATATAAGGATAATATATATTAATATTTAACATAAAATCTAACCGATTTTCTCGGTTTTTAATTGTAAGTAGGTATTTTATTATTGAATATATATATATATATAAACTCGAGATAAGAGTTAAATTGATGATAAAATATAAGTTAATGCCACAATTTTTATGTTTATTTTTTAACGCATATACCTTTTATATTATTGATGTTTATTTTTTTTCGACAAGTATCTTTTAAGTTATTATTATTATTTATTATTTTTTTTGTTATTGATGTTTTGGAATTATTCAATTAAATGTGGAAGGTAAAATGTTATCGAGTTTAGTTTAGTTTTTTTTTTTTTAAACTATTCAAAAGTATTGAGATATTTATACATGTTTCATTAGTTGTTCATAATGTATCGAGATATTTATGTACGTTTTATTAGCTATTCACATCACATATCGAGAAAAGGTTCACATGCTTGATAGGTATATATTAAAAACTATAAATTTAAAAAATGACGATTTTATTTTATTAGTTGAAAAAAAAAAGAGAACAAAAATCACATGATATGAGAAAGCTTCGCACTTTTAAAAATTAAAAAATAAAATAAAATTCTTCCGACAAAATTTAAATTAAATATCGAAAATCTCATGTTAGGTAGATTTTTAAAAGGACAATTTATAAAATATGAGTCTCAAACTTTAATTTGAAGTAAATAAACTATTTAAACTTTGTTGAAGTTTATAAATTTTTAAAAGTTAAAAATTGAGTTATGAACCAATAAAATTGTTATTAGTGTGCGATGTTAGTGTGTGATAGAATATAATTATTATTGTTAATTTAGTATATTTTTTTTACTTAATATAATATATGCATATTTTTTACCCGAAGTATCATTATATTATATTTTGGATTATTAAGACAACTATTTATTTTTTTTCTATGTAATACATAAAACATTCGATGCCTTCTTATTTACTTTTTTAATATTCTTTTAAGAATAAATTTGAAAGAATTTTAAATTAATCACTTCCAAAACAAAATTAGTATGGCATACCTAACCTTGAAGATATTTATATCTAACAAATCTAGATAGATGTTGAAGTGTTGATCTAACAAATAATTACTTTACTTATAAGTTACTATTGAATAAGAGATGCATGGTGTGACAAGTTATTAAATTTATTTCAATTTTAAATTCTATTTTAAATTTGAATACAAAATGAAAATAAATATATAAGGTAATAGTATAATATGAATATACTAAACTTAATTATACTAATATGATACTCTGTGCGAAATTATACGAAAGAGAGTCTATTTATTATATCAATCTGTTAAATTCTTTTTAATTCTCCATTCTAGATCAGGGTAGGTAATATAATATTTTGAATTATTTGATACGAATATTTAAATATTTATTAAATATAAAGTAAATTTAGGTAAATAGAAATAGAAATGATATTTATGGTCATTTTATTTATTAAATTATTAAAAATAAAAATTATTTTATATGTAAGTTAGAATATAAAATCTACATACAATATATTTATATTAAGTCAATGATATTTTTAAAGTTTTAGAATTTAGAGTTTAAGATTTAAGATTTTAGGATTTAGGGTTTTAAGATTTGAATTTAGGGTTTTTGAATTTTAGAGTTTTAATATTTAGAATTTTAAGAATTTAGAATTTTAGGGTTTTCGCATTCAATGCGGAATGTAAAAAGTTACCAAGATCTGTTTTCTTTTATTTTTTCTATAGTATTTATGTTTATGGTTTTTTTTTTTTCTTTTTTCACTGTTTTGCTTCTAGAATTTAAAAATAAAAAATAGAAAATCAATATACATCATAAATATAGATAAAGGTTATAGATAAAGGTTTACATGTTAGAGGGTAGACTTTTACATATTTTTTAATAAACGTATTTTGTTTTATTTGTTGTAGAAAAAGGCCATATCATATCATATGAAGAAACGTTAGAATGCTAAATAGACTTTTAAAATAAATATATATATATTTAAAATTAAATATATAAAATCCAACCGATATTTTCTATTTTTCATAGCATGTATATATAATTTAAATATAACTTACATTGAGACAAAATGATAAAACAAATTATTACTTTATTTAATAAGCTATTAAAGACGGAAAATATTTGGTATGTAATTTGATGTGACATGTTTGTATTACTGGTAAGATAAGTTTATTGTAAGTCATTGAATAAATTGTTAAATTGATGTTATGCTTGAAAACAAAAAAGTGAAACCTAATTGGTAATTTCATTTAAGCATTTGTCCTATCTAATGTGGGTCCTTAGGATACTTGGAGTTTCTTTTACACAAAAATACAAAAAAAAAAAAAAAAAAAAAAAAAAAAAAAAATCTGAACTATTTGAAAGGTATTTATAGTATTTTGACTCATCTAATTCGTTTGTTGACTTTTTAGTATTTATTAAAGTGTCAGATGTATGGTCGCGTGACATCGTATTAAATTTTAAATTAGAAAAAGCAGTGATTTATTTATTTTTTTCAATTTTAAAATTATTAAATTACATACCGAATCGTATATAGCACAAGTAACCTAATTCTCCATTATATTTTAGTACATATATAATAATAATAATAATAATAGATTTTTTTAATTATTTCATATATATATTTTTATATTTTAGATTAATAATGGAAATATAAAGTAATCTAACATCTTATGTAATCTTTAAAAAAAAAAAAAAAAAAAAAAACTAGGTATACAATTCAAGAATTCAACTAACAATTTAAAATATAAGTGATAGATATACATTGTTTGGTTATCTACATTGTTTGGTTAGTTGAAGAAAAAGAGAAAAAAATATGTAATAGGAAAAATCTCCGCACTTTTAAAAGTTAAACAATAAAATAAAATTCGTTGTAAAAGATTTAGATTTAATATCCACAATGTCTTATTACTTAGGTTTTTTAAAAATCAATATATTTTGTTTTATTAGCTGAGTCATATTTTAAAAAGTTAATGAGACATAATTGTTATAAATTACTTTTCAATTATCAAAATTATTTTTTATTGAATCATTTTAAATTATTTTTTATTGAATCATTTTATGAATGTTCACTCATTTATATTTTTCACCTATTTACATAACTATCTAAAAAGTTTATTGATATTAACTATTTAATTTCTCTATACCATAGTATTTCTACATGAATATTCTCATAGTATTTCATTTAATAAAGATAAATATTATTATAATATAATAGATAATTATTTAAATATATTATTTTAAAATAAAATTATTATATTATATATTAAAAACAAATATTAGAAAACTTGACATATTAGGTTGGTAATTTTACAAATTTCTTTAAAAAAAATCGTTCATTAACCGTAGAAAAAAATGTAATGTCACAATATATATATGAGAAAATTTAACGTAATTGCTACAATTTTGTTTAAAAATATCTGATATATTTTATTTTATTAGCTTTCCAAAAGTTTTAAAGTAAATATTAAGAATGTTTGGCATGTTAGATGATATAAAATTTAACTGTTTTTTTTTATAGTAAATATATATTTTATTAATGAATGTATATTTATATATCGTTTATATATATATATATATATATATATATTCTTTATCATATTTTAGTGTACTTTTTATATTTTATCTCAACCCTCTACTATAAATACACCTTTTTCGGTTTCACTCTCACATTTATTTGCCTAGACCAATGTGTGTACATATTCGTATAGTTGTTTTATGGGTTTGAAAATTATGTCTATGAGATAAACTATATTACTAACTATTTAAATTAGTTATTTTAAAAGTAATATTATATTATTATTAATAAATAAATATATACTAGGATATGACATATAATTATATTTTTGACAATTTCAATAGGTAAATAAATTCTAATGGTATGATATAAAGAGTAATTTTTTTTTATTAATATCTTAATATGCTATATCAAACATAACATCAAAAGAAAATATACTAATAATATCACATAAAAATTATTTACAATATTCTATACTATTGAATTCGATAGTTGACTATTCACTATTTATTAGAGTGTTAAACATTTAAAATGTAAAGTGTCTATCATTTAAAGTGTCAACAATAATATTGTGGTTTTTTTTTTTAAGTGACGTGACTTGACACAGAAGAATGTCAACCATAAACTCTAAACAACACTTCTTTAGAATTAATCATTTTCTTTCACGAACTTTAAAAAAAAAAAAGAAAAATATTAAGAATTCACCAAATTTAATAGTATTTATTAAAATATGTTTATCTTCTTACACATAAAGAAAATATTAGTCTCATGTAAAAAAATATATATATTAGGTTCAATACACATCTTGATATAGACAATGGTTTTCATCTAAAAAAAAATTATGTAATAAAGTAACTTTTATTTTAAATTTAGATAATACACTACTAATTTTAATTTTATAATTTTTTAATCATGAAATATTATAATTTATAATCAATCAAATGAGATAATTACTTTATAATATATAAAAAGATAAATGTGATATATATATATATATACTTTAAAATATAAATATGATGTGACCTTTTATGTTCAATTCAAATCTTTGATTTTTTAAAGACAAAAATGTATAAGAACTAAACAAACCGAAATTTTCGGTTTTATTTATTCTATACATGATTTATATTAGGAGTATTAAAATTCAATTCAAATATTATTAATCTTGTAAATTAATTCTATAGTTTTAATTTAATATTTTAAATAATAAGATGGAAATTGTTTTCGAAAATTATTGATAAAGAAGAGAGTAGGTTCTTTGTGGTCATTTTGTCCATATTCAATTCGTCACGTATCCATGAAAATGAATGGGCCATTTTTTTTTTTTTTTAATTTATCTTTAAAAATATCGTCACCTAATTTTATTAACTTCAATATACAACTATATACCTAATTTGATGTTAGATGCAGAATGTCCCAAACTTTTATAAAATTATATAATATATTTTTAAAAAATACAATTACATTTAAGAATTTAAAATGTCTAATTTGTAAGAATGTATAAATGTTGGCATAATTGTCATATCCAATTATATATAATGATTTTTTTTTTAGATTATTTCTTGGATACTAAATTTATATTTTCATTATAATAATTAAATTAAAAATGGTTCACATCACATATAGAGAAAACGTTTCACGTGGTCAATAGATTGATATTTTTTTAAAACATTAACTTAAAAAAGTGACGATTTTATTTTATTAATAAAAAAAGAGAGAAAAAATCACGTGATATTAATTTCTATTTTTTATTTGTTACAAAATATCTTAATATGCTATATTAAATATAATATTAAAAGAAAATTATACTAATAATATTAAATAAAAATCATTCATAATATTCTATACTTATTTAACCAAGTGGTTGACTTTTTTTTAGTATTTATTAAAATTTCATTTAAATGTATCGGTATCTTAATATTTAAAGTGTGGGATGGATGATTTAAAGTGTGTTGGCATTATTTACAACGTGTTAAATTTCAAATTTAAAAAGATATTTTTATTTAAATCGTTTCAATTTTAAATTATCAAAATATGTACTTGAATCGCATTTGCGGGAGTAAACGACTCTCCATTAATATTGAATATATATTTTCATATAGACTTTTAAAATTTTATTTAGAAAAATTTGATATATTTTATTTCGAAAAGGTTTTATAGTAAATATTAAGAATGTTTTATATATTAGATAACATAAAATTTAACTAATTTTTTCGACTTTTCATAGTAAATAAATATTTTATTATTGAATATATATATAGTTTAAATACATATTGAGATAAAATGATATAACAAATGATTACTTTACTGATTAAACTATTGAAAATGGAAAATATTTGGTATATAATTTGATGGGACATGTTTGTATTATTGGAAAAGAGATATTTATTGCAAGTCACTAAAAAAAATTGTTAAATGTTTGAATTATTTTACAACATGTTATGGTTTACTACTTAAAAAAAAAAAAATGTAAACTGTAATTTTTAATCTCATATAAGTATTTGTTCTAGGGATCCTCTTAGGATATTTGAGGTTTCTTTTCTTCAACAAAAATCTAAAAAAATTTAAATAAATCTGAATTATTTGAGAAGAGATTTTTTTATAGTATTCACACACCATTCAATTGTTATGTGGTTGATTTTTTTAGTATTTATTAAAATATTAAATGTATCATTTTAAGTGTGTGAATATATTTACATCGTATTAAATTTCAAATAAGAAAAATGGCTTTATTTAATTTATTTTTAATTTTTAAATTATCGAAATACATATCGAATCGCATCTTCCATGACTAACCTAACTCTCTATTAAATTTTAGTATATATGTAATTAATATTAAATATTTGAATATATATATATATATATATATTTATATTTTACATCAATCATGGAAGTATAAAGTAATTAATGTTATGTAATCATTCGACAAAATAAAATAAGATATTACTAGGTATATAATTTGACTATTTAGCACAAAATTCAACTATCAATTTGAAATCTAAGTTGTACCTATACATATATTTAAATTAGAATATGATATAATTTATATAGTACTATAACACATAAATATTTAACATAAAATCTAACCCTTTTTTTTAAAAAAAAAATTGTAAGTAAACATCTTATTATTGAATGTATAATTTAAATATATATTGAATCGAGATAGAAGTTAAATTGATGATAAAAAAGAATACTTTATTTGATAAGTTATTAGATGAAAAGAGACATATTTATAGCATCATGTGACGAGTGGTACAATTTGTTTTAATTTCAAATTCTAAAACATTTGTTATGATCTCACTACTACCCCTAATTATATTAATATGATATTAGTATGTGTGAAATTATATAATAGGATGCATTATATATATACATATAATTTTTTTATGATAATATATATATATTTTCGGTATATATTCTGTCATACACTAAAAGAAAATATAAAAATTAAATGTTGCATTTTAAATATAAATGGAAAAAAAAACTAAAATAAGTTCACATGTAAAGTAAACTTTTCAAAAAAAAAAAATAAAAAGAGCTCACATGTTTTGTTTTATTAGCTTATAAATTTTAGTTGAAATAAGTATCAAATTATTAAATTAAATTAATTTTAATTTCCTATTCTAAATCAATATAGGTGATAGGAATATTTTGGATTATTTGAACATGTATTTATTGATTTTTATCATATATTTGTTTTGTTTTAATTTTTCCTCCATAAAACGTTAATTTATAGAATATGCAAATATATAACATAATCTTTAAATTTTTCTAATAAATTTAATTCCATATATACAAGAACCGAACAAAACCGAAATTTTCGGTGTTAACAATAAAGTATAGAACAATTAATTTTCATTTTATTTTTTCCCAACAATTTAACTTTTATAAAACAATTAATATATATTTGAATTTAAATGGATGATTTAATATACAAGAATATCACGATGATCCATTAAAATGAATCAATTTCGTTCACTAGTTTTTATAAAGAATTATCATAAATTCACTGAATTTAATAATATTTATTAAACCTGTTAATGTTCTTATATATAAAAAAAAAAAGATATTGACCTCATATAAAGAATATGTCAAATACATTTTATTATAGATTATCATTTTCATTCTAAAATTATATAATAAAGTATTTTTTATTTTAAATTTCAACAATACACTACTAATTTTAATTTTATAGTTTTTTAATCAGGAAATTACAATCAATGAGATATTATTTTATTATACATGATAAAATAAATGTGATAAGAGTATATGTAAATATATATATATATATTAAAATATAAATAGGTTGTGAATTTTTCAATAACAAAATTATATTCATTCAATATTTACATTTTTCAAAAACTAAAATATAATAAAAATCAAATGAAAAGAAATTTTCGGTTTTATTTATTCAACACACAATTTATTATAATATTCTTAAAATTCAATTCAAATATTATTAATCTTGAAAATTAATTCTATAAATTTAATTTAGTATTGTAAATAATAAGATAAAAATTATTTTAGAAATTATTCATGAAGAAAGAGGAGGTACTTTTGGTCATTTTGTCCATAATCAGTTTGTCACAGACTTTTAAAATTTATAACATTCATTAAAATGACAAGTATCCCTGAAAAAGTATCCCTGAAAGTGTATGAGTCAGTTTTAATTTATTTAAAAAAAAAAAAAAAGTATTCACCTAATTTTCTTAACCTCAATATTATACATTTATATACTTTAAAATGTGGGACACTTACATTTTATAAAATTATATTCAACTAGACATGTTTGGATTATTAAGTAGAGATTTGTATTGCATAAGAGTGGTGTTACATGTGTTTCAAACTTATCTTTTAAGAACTAATTTAAAAATTAAATCAATTACTTTCTAAAAGTTATTATTATATAGTACCTAATTATATTAGTATAATAGTAGTATATCAAACTATTAGTAAAATATATAAATATATAAATAATTATTTTTTTTATATGTGCAATTAATATTTATACAACTTTTTTTAAATAGAAGACAAAAATTTGACAAAAATATTTATAATTACTCATAATTACAATTAGGTATCTAAGTTGTACTTTAAAATCTAATGTTTTTATTGATAAAATTCATAATATAGTTTCTAGGTGTAAACTTAAATAAGAATATAATTAAATATATTAAAAACCCCAAAGCAGGAGTATTGAAGTTTTATTATATTTACATTCAAATCTCCACATTAATAATTATGATTTTTCCTCTTAAAATTACCAAATATCTTTTTGCATGCCATTAAATATAATTTGAAAAAGGAAAAATATAATAGTTATTAGATAGAAACCTTTTTTTTAATTTTTTTTTATCTTTTATATATATAAAGTATTTATAGTGCCGACTCTTCTCCTAAATAATCGTTCAAAATGTTCGATTTGTTAGGATGGTCCATTTAAGTAAAATTATTATATTATATCTCCCATAAATAACTTAGTTGTTATTTCGTCACATATAATTATATAAATTTAATAATATATATTTTTATTATATATATATATATATTCTACATCACATACTACACAACTTCACTTAGGTAGGTAAAATTTTAATGTGTTTTATTAGCGGTTCACATCACATATCTGGAAAAAATTTAACGTGCTCTATAGGTAGATATTTTTTAAAACAATTTAAAATTCAACAATCAATTTAAAATCTAAGTTATAAATATACATACATTTAAATTAGAATATGAAATAAATTATATTAGTAAAATACACCTAAATAGTTAACATAAAATTTCACCGATTTTTTCGATTTCGAGTTGTAAGTACACATTTTATTATTCAATATATGTATATAGTTTATATATACATTACATTGAGATAGAAGTTAAATTGATGATCTAACATGTGATTATTTTACTTGATAATTTATTTTTGGATAAGAGACATATTTATAGCATAATGTAATAAGTTGTAAAATTTGTTTTAATTTCAAATTTGACAACATTTGTTATGAACGGACTCAAGAATTAAATTAATAGTATGTGTGGAATTATATAATAAGATTCATTTTATATAAGTATAGTATATATTAATTATTTTTGTATGATAAAGAAAAACATATATTCCACATTATACACTAAAAAAGTATAAAAACTACTTTAAATATAAGTGGAAAAAATATAAAATAAGTTCACATATGAAGTAAACTTAAAAAAAAAGATAAAAATAGTGAGATTCATTTTAAACTATACCAAACTAATATAGGTGATGTGATGTTTTGGCTTATTAGTATATATACTTTATTAATTTTTGCCATAGATTTGTTTTGTTTGAATTTTTTCCTCAATTAAATGTTAATTTATAATGTGTATAAATATATAACATAATTTTCATTTTTTTTACAAATTTATATATATATATATATATTAAAATGGATAACTTAACATAGAAGAATGGACAACAATCCATTTAGATGAATCATTTTCATTCACCAACACTTATGTGGTTTTTATAATGAATCATCATCAATTCATTCACCAAATTTAACAGTATATATTAAGACATGTTAGTCTTCTTTTATATATAAAGAAAATGTATTGATTT
Source organism: Cardiospermum halicacabum (assembly GCA_031304145.1). Taxonomy (NCBI): domain Eukaryota; kingdom Viridiplantae; phylum Streptophyta; class Magnoliopsida; order Sapindales; family Sapindaceae; genus Cardiospermum; species Cardiospermum halicacabum. The sequence goes on along the minus strand of CM062398.1, from coordinate 5,637,264 downwards.
CATGTAAAAAAGAAGAAGAAGCTATGTTTAATAAATTCTATTATAAACTATTGTTTCGTCCCAAAATTATTTTATAAAGTAAGTTTTATTTTAAGTTTAGTAAACTGCTAATTTTAATTTTATAATTTTTTAATTATGAAATATTATAATTTATAAATAATTAATGAGATATATTATTTTATTGTGCATCACAAAAATAATGTATAATAAGAGTATATGCGACATCATATAATAATATATATGTACTTTAAAATATAAATATATGGTGAACTTTTGAGTCACGAGTTATATATTCAATCCATATTTTTCACTTTTCAAAAACAAAAATATAATAGAAATTAAATATATTGAAATTTTCGGTTTTATGTATTATATACATGAAATTATATTAAAACTAGTAAAATTGCTCGCGCATTGCGCGAGAATATATATATATTTAATTAATTTTTTAAAAATAATATTAATGTAAATTATATTCAATTTTTTAAATAATTAAAAATATGTTATCTTATAAAATAATAATTAAAATTTTAATATATTAATTTATAATAAATTGAGTACGTATAAATTTTAATTGATAAAATATTATAATATTTTTTAATTTTACAATCATTTTATTTGTTAATTTATATATATATATAGTATTAAATTTTACAATTTTAATTCAAAATATGTATAATACTTTATTTTTGTGTTAATTTTAATTTATTTAACTTACTATAAAGATAACGAAAAAAAAAATTGATTAGATGATAAAATTATCCAACTAAAGAAAGCAATCTTTGTATAGATATCGATAATTGATAAGGGAGGTCCTGCATTCATCTCAATGTATTTACCTGTATAGAGGTAATGCTTGTTGCTGTAATAGTGACCATTGCTTTTGGTGAAGAGATAATTTAGGACGGTAGATGTCTAATATTTGATATTAGTGTGTTATAACTATGATCTTAATATAGTTTCTACATAAAACTATATTCAAAATGTAATTGGAGATTTGTTGATCTTATCGGAATGTTTTTTTAAATAATAATATATTTAAATATATTAAATAATAATAAGATATTTGAAGAGATGTAATAAAAGAATACATCTTTAATTAATACATTAATGAATGATAATATACTAATTAGTGACATATAAGTAAATAACTTGAAAAATGAACCTTATTTATAAGATATTATTAATAATGGCATTTGAGTAAATAATTGGAAGAATGAACCTAATTTATAAGGTGGAATAGAACAATTTGAAGTATGCCACATAGGCGTGTTTTGTAGCTCTTTTATATAAATATATAGATTTAATTGTTAAGCTTGTAAACTAATTCTGTAAATTTAATTTAATATTGTAAATAATAAGATAGAAATTGTTTCTAGAAATTATTCAGAAAGAAGAGAGGATATATTTATGTTCATTTTGTCAATATTCAATTATGGAGGAGAGGTAGATAGATCGATCCAACTGCATTTAATAAAAATAAATATAAACTAAGACATTATATATAATCATATTTTTGATAAATTTAATAGATAAATAAATTTTAATAGTATGCTACGAGGAGTAATTTCTATTTTTTTTAATTCGCAAAATATCTTAATATATTATATAATATTAAAAAATATTAATATTATCATATAATTTTTTTTTATAATTTTCTCTGCTTATTTAATTTGATAGTTGACTATTCACATATTTATTATTGTTGTTATGTTTAAAGTGTATCGATTTCTTATTATTTATGAAAGTGTCGGATGTGATTTCGTATTATTTGTGAAAGTATCGGATGAATTTAAAGCGTATCGGTATTATCCACAACATATTAAATTTCAAATTAAAAGGTATTTTTATTTAATTTTTAAAATTTTAAATTATCAAAATACGCATCCGAATCATATCCTGCCCAAAATCTTGCCCTAGTGACCGATTCTCCGTTCAAATTTAATATACTTTTAATATAATAAAATCAAATGTCAAAATCAATTTTAAAATATTTTTATACATATTTTTCAAACTTCTTAAAAATAATTTGAAAAATTGATAATTTTTCAAATTATTTTTTTAAAGAAAAGTGGGTATTTTTGAAATTATTTTCAAATGTAAATATATTTTTTAAATTTTTTTAAAAAGTAGGTAAAAAAATAAAATACCATAATATATATATCCCTTATATTATAATACTTCAATTTTAAATTATAATATATATTTTTTCTTCGTCCCCCTTCATCTTTAAAGATAATTTTACCGGATGAGTTAAGTTTATATGTAAATATTAAATAAATAATTTATTTATATATCACATTTTAATAAATTATTTAAATAATGTAATATTACATTTATTTATTAAAATAAAAGATATTAATACATTTAATTTAATTATTTTAAAATTTGAGGACAATACACAGTTAACATCTAGTACTTTATTTATTGAATATAATATGTTATAAATAAAGCACATGGCACTTATGGAAATTAAGTCTATTCGATATAATATTTCTAATTAAGTTCATGTAGCGAAAAAAATTGGTTAGTAAATTTTTTCTTATATGTGGTCAGAAATATAAATTTTAATATATTATCCTATTTGGTAGTGGTAGATATTCATTTGTGTTGTTTGCTTTGCTTACCATTCAGAATCATATTTATTACATGTTCCATTTCGGATAAAGCATCTTTGCATAGTATTTTTACAACAAAAAAATTATCACTCCAAGCTCAAATCATTTTAATATTAAAAATTATATTTTAATTTATAAATAAAATAAATTAACATTTGATTGTAGCTAATATTTAGACATAATGATCTTCTAAATTTTTAATTGGTCAATATTTTTCCATTATTCTTTTTAACCACGTATAATTTCAGTTTAATCTTTATATTTTATAAAATTTGGTTATTTTAACTTTTTTAATTTATGTAGTAGTTGGTGAATTTTTATTTTTATTTTTATTTTTATTTTTGAAAAGTTAAAATGAAAAAAAAATACAAGTTAAGATTAAAGTGAAACTCCATATAATATAATTTAATAATTTAAGGATTAAAATAAAAAACCTTACTAAAAAGATTTATACCTTTTAAAAAATTTATGAGCAATTACCATCTTTTATTTTATTATTTTATTATTTTATATTTTCACTATATTTCTATAAGTATTCCTGAAATTTAGAAATTTTCTAGTGACTTTTTTATTTTTTATTTATTTTTTTTTTACATTCTACGATATAATTATAATACTACTTTAATAAGTGTTATTATTTATTTATTTATTTTTTGTATTACATCAATTTTGGATCTTAATAACTAATATTTTTATATATTGTATTTGGGAGATATTATAAAGAGAATATAGGTCCCGGTGACATTGGTTTGATAAATGTTATTATTTGTTATGGTTTGTCATGGTTATTAACTATTTACATTTTATGTCTTTTTTCTTGATTTTGTTTTGGCTACAGAGTCCATCTATTTATATTGTGAAAAAAAATTGAATTCCAATTTTTAAATTTTCACATACTTTCTGCTTGTGTGGAACTTACATTACAGCCTCGTAATTTTTGTGATACACAACAACTATCAAAAGTACTTCCTAGAATTAATTTCGGACATAATATTAATTTTTAAAAAATGGTTGGATATTTTAAGAAATAAAAAAATATATATAAATAGATGAACTATTTAGTATTTATATACAACAATACCTTCTCCGTCCGTAAAAATTAGTAAAAGGAAGGGCAATATTATATGACAATAAAAGGGTTTAGAGAGCGTGATTATATATGAATATAAAAAATTAATCTATTTATAAATTAAATTAAGAATTTAGTGAAAATAGATGAACGTCAGGACTTTGGCTGTTGTGGGCTTTATAGCCCACGAGGTTCGTTTGTTTTATTGGACTTGAGCTATCTGGCCCATTTGACTTTTAGTTTTGGTGAAATGACTTTTTGACCTTATTAGCTCGGTCTAATCAGCTCCTAAAACCATTACAGTCACCATTAAAGTAATTAAAAACATCATATCTATTAATCTGGATACAGAAGTAAAAACCATGTACAAGCAAGCATATAATAACATGACATAGATGTCTTCTACTGTAGGTGTATTTTTATTTTGTTGTACAAATACTAGTAGACTCCTCTTTGGTACTCACGTTCACAAAACATTCCTCCAAGATCATCACATGCTTCCCCTTTGAAAACCCTGTTCAATTCAAACGTCATATAATCATCATCAACAGATACACACATGCATTTCATAATAATAAACTGAGAGCATATTGTGAATACGTTTTAGCCTCATTGTACTCAAAATATTCTCTATCAAAAGTCTCAGAGGCAATCAATGGCTGTTTGTTTCTGGTTTGACTTTAACTTCCGGATACATGTTTGCCATACAAGCATCACCTCCAATCGTCTCACATGCTTCTACTGGGAACACACTGCTCAGTCATCACATAAAAAACATTTAGTTAACAAAAAGTTCAATTTGATAGACAAATTCAAGGCGATTTAATGACTCACGAGAAGGCAGAGGAACTGTAATCAAAAGTAGAAGAAGTGTCATATGAAACAGCAGCACTGCTGGATTTAGTTTTGATTGAAGCTAATGGGGCATTGGTTACTGGCTTTTTAGACAGAGTCTTAGAAGAGGGTGTTATGGGAACGTTGTTTATGCACAAAGCTACCTGCATTTTTGTAGATGTTGAGTTTATTGGATTGCTGAGCTGCTTTTATAGAGCAAGGTAGATAGATATTTTTGAGTTTTGGGGATAAGGTACCTTTTTGATTTATGAGTGGATTAGTGTTTACTTGTTCCCATCAGTTGGGAGATATTTTTGTGTTACCTTATCAATACTCGAAAAAAATTAAAAGTGACCTGTGCAACGACACATTTACATGATGCAACATGATTGAAAAGGATTATGAAATGTTTGTCATCAACTGCAGGTCACCATGAACGTGGATGTAGAACAGGTGACCAAATTTACAATCTAGGCAAGGCAACTGATAATATCTCCTCTGTCGACTTAAAAGTTAAAACCAAGTTTCACAGGTTCTCCGGATTTAAGACTCATAGAATCACAATTTATTCTCTAAATCAATTTACATAGTGCTGATACACTAGATCACACCATACTCAACGCCATTAAAATTCTTTGATGTTTTAGTATCGACGGCCACCGGATGTTGATAGAAGAACTCGGCTTGGTTTTTTGCCTTTCTTTCCCATCTCATTCATTTTGGGTGTTGCCTCTGCATTTGCTGCAGATTTTGCTTTGGATATTACATTGGCAAATGATGTTCCTGGATTCCTTGGACCTGTAGAAGCAAATACAACATTAAACTTAATAGCTTGAAGATTAGATAGTGAGGCACCAAAATATCTCTAGCCAGGAGGACAATGTTATCATGAATATATCTCAAGCTTTAGGCATTAATATAGGATATTACCAGGTAAGCTAGAAGAGCCATCTGTGTTGGTATTTGAAGAATTGGTTTCCTCAGGCTTTAGAGCCGGAGAATCATGTGCAGCAGCAAAACCAAGCCTAGTTACATTAGAGAAAAGCCCCCGCCCACCAACCGTTGGAGGACTTGATGATACCACAGGAGAATTTCCCAGGGCTGAAAATAAATGAATTTATTTAATAAAAATGAATATGATCATATCTAGTTTCAAAAGGTATTATACTACTGCAAGTTATGATAGAAATAGAGAACAAAAAGCAGTATAGGTAATTGCTTAGCTTGTGATTCAAGATAACTATGAATTACAAAGCATAGGTGAGGTTACAAGGACCTCATAACCTCCAGCCTTTTAGATTGGAGAAAACCACTAATCAATTTACACAGAACCTTTTCACTCTTTGATTGACTTATTTATCTACTCTCTCTCTCAAACACATCTCCTGCAAACCTAACCAACATAATCCTCAATATTTTCTCCATTGCTAGGCATAAGCAACCTTAAGTATCCTCATACCTGAACTAAGACTGACTGGTGCATAATCTTCAAGAATTTTGCAAGTCACCTCAGCTTTCATATAGTGTCACTTTGATCAACACTTCCAGACCTAGACCTAGTTATCCTAAAAGAGGGCTGACAACCGTCACTTTCTTTGGCCACACCATAGGACCAAAGGATATTTCCCCCATTGATCAGGTAGCCCATCTCCCACCACTGTGCACAGTTGAGGAATATAGACCGCTATGTATGGTAGAGTCCGGCTGTTACAATTTGTACCTCCGCAAAATTTAAAATGGCCAAAATTATCTTGGTGTGAGCTTTTTTTTCTTTGCATTTTTGAGGGTAGTAAACACAACCAGACAATTATTCACTACCTCCCCTTCTCTTCCTATCAGTGTACATTTATCCAAATTCAGAACATACTAGGAGTACTTATCCAACTCAGCGCTATAAATATTCAAAACCTTTTTCAACTATAATAATTATGTTTGGGAACCAATATCATTGGATCAAAATGGTTTGTTTCCTGTATTGACAACCGCTTAGGCAACTTGGATTTTACAGTATGATCCAAAACCAATTTCAAACAAGGATGCAAGTGCTGAGAACTAGCGATGGGAAGAAGTATTTCAATTATGTTTTAAAAGTTTTTTCTAACTGCTGCTGAAGAAATAGTGCATCACAAGTCATGCATAAATTACTCAGCAAAATGGAATTTCAGAAAGGAGAATTGACACTAACTAGAGGTAGCTAGGGCATCATTATTCTTTAGTAGTAAGGTCCCAAACCTTTTTGGGAAAAGCTGTGATTACTACAAGCTATCTCATAAATTGGCTACCATCTAAATTTCTGGATTTTGAATCACTATAAAATTTCAAAAACTAGTTTTCTGAAAAATGAGACCACCTCAACTCTACCAATCAAAGTATTTGGATGGGAGGCATTTGTACACAAAAATAGGAGTAACTTAGATTCTAGAGCCCTCAACTGTATATTTTTTTGGTAATTCTCCTACTCGAAAGAACAAAACAGAAATTCTTCGACTCAATACATGTCACATTCCAGAAGAACAGATCATTCAACACAGGGTTTGAGTTTGAAACACCATAATATACCAACAAGAAGTGGAAATCAGCCCAATCAACCTGTTGTAGACATCTTTGATGAACCAGTAACAGATGAGACAGACATTTGTTCAAAACTCTGCAGATACTCCTAGAACTGAACAGACTTCAAGAGTTTCCCAACCGGACCTGTAGACTGCAAGAGGAACTTTGCAGATACTCCTAGAACTGAACGGACATTGAGAGTCACCCAACTGGCGTGATAGTCTACAAGAGGTGAGGAGATGTGGACAATACAGAACTCCCCCAATGAACTTGTCGGATTGCCATCAATCTGATTCTATATCCGGTTCAGACTGAGAATTAGAATAGTGAGCAGGATAAGACATGAAATTCAAGTGAGGTGGTAGGCTTGGATGGTCATTGATTAACCAGATTGCTGAAGCGCACATTTTAATGAAGCACTGGAAAAACAGAAGTGGAGGGAAGCTGTTGAAGCTGGATTAGAAACCTTGAAGAAGAATAACTGCTGGGAGAAGCAAATCTAAAGTTGGTTGCAGGTATCATAGTAAAATGTTTGGTGCTGACCAGAAGGTAGATAAATACTAATACAAAGCAAGACTAGTAGCTGAAGGCTAAAGTCAATCACATGACATCTACTGAAAAGATAAATTTGCATCTGTATAGAAATTTAATACCTTCAGAATCGTACTGCACTAGCTATGAATTTAGACTGGAGTTTACACTAATTTGGTGAGAAGAATGCATTCCTTAATGGAGACTGAAAGGAAAAAATCTTCGTATATAATCGTCAGGCTGAAGATATTACTATCTTGGGTGTGTAAGCTGAGATATGATTCTCACGGGAAATAGTGAAGAAGAAATAAGAAAGATGAGGGATAAGAATTTAAAATAAAACATTTGGGAGACTTAAAATACTTCTTAGGCATGGAAGTAGCTCGGGAAAAGCAGGATATCATAGCAAATCAAAGTAAATACATGCAAGATTTGTTAGCAAAAAAGGTATGATTGATTGCAGACCATGTGACACCCAATGGAGATGTTAGCTTGCACAGAATACAGAAGGAACACGGGTGGATAAAGGTAGGTTTCAGAGGTTAGTGGGGAAGCATATTTTCCTTGCACACACCAGGCCTGATATAACCTAAATATTTAGCTTTATTAGTCAATTTGCGAGCAGCTCCACAGAAAACATGGGAGGTCTAATTAGGATTCTGAGATATCTGAAGCTGAATCCTGAAAATGACTGTTTTTCAAGAAAGAAGATAACAGGGGACTAGAAGTATTTACCAATGTGGACTGCGATGGAATTCTTAGTGGACAGACACTCCGGAAGTGGATATTGAGTGTTTGTTTGAGATTTTAGTACGTTGGAAGAGTAAATCACAAACCCTTGTTCAGAAGCAGTGCAGAAGCTGAATTTCGATAGGTCTAATAGGTTTAATAAAAGGGTATTATGGGAACAAACTGTAACTATATAAATAGAGTTATAGAATAGAAAAGGTGTGGAGAATTTGAGTGGATTTGGTAAGCAGTAGGCTGGAGGAAACAGAGTCCTAGGATTCTCACTAATAGGAGTCGTTGAGTCTCTAAAATATCTCAGCAATTAATCTATGTTTTTATATTTCCTATTAATCAAACTATCTTTATGTTAGTGAATAGATCCAGGGCATATCAAATTTCAAGTAAATGCCAATGGAATATGTGAAGGAATATGGGTTAATACAGTGTTTAGTGAGTTAGGATTAGGAATTGAAGGTCCTATGAAGCTATATGGTGATAAACAGTTAGAACGACTGCACACAGCATGTGGACATCAGTCGACATTTTAACAAATTAGAAATTGGTCAAACTGAACAACACTACATAAAGTACACACGTTAACCAAATGCTTGTCATGACAAAAATTTGATAAGTTGAATTACAAGTTGGGCATGTACAACATATACTGCACAACTTGAGGTAAGGTGACATGAGTTATTGTCAGTTGTGTGGCTAATTATCTTGTTTAGTTTTTGGTTATTTATCTGTCTTTTTTTAATTTTGTTTCTAGGTATTATCTTCTGAAATAAGTTTGGAATTATCTTCTTATTTCAAGGAGATAAAAAATAGCGTCTTAGAGTTGAAATTACTTAAATTCTCCCTCGAATAGATTCTGCCCATAGGGTGCACCATGAATACAATAGTATCATTTGCGCATAGAAATAGACTAACACGCATTCTATTCAGCCTTACAAGTTTCTTCAGTTTGCAACCAAGTCCTCTCCCATCTTCTTACTCCTTATAATGCACTCTCATTTCTTCATCCAGTATAATGATCACCTTCATTTCCATAGTCTAGTATCTATGCCTACTGTTGTACTTCTCATCGCACTTGAAGCTCCAACCCTAGTTAGTTCTCTCATATTTCCTTAAAAGTCAACTATGTAAAGCGCCCTTGCAGCTTCTTCCTTCCCAGGTTTCACTCCTCCCTCAGAAGGGATCGTCGTAACTTGAGTTATCGAATGTGTCCTTAAATCATCAAAGCTCATGTGGTTCTTGTCACCTTTCACCACCTACAAGTGCCACATGTGGTTCTTGTCAAGTTATCTTCTCACTGGTGCCCTTGATCACATTGGACCAGCTCATCGACCCTTTTCCCTATTGTCTTCTCATCGAGTCAGGTCTGCTTTGGCATTTATCCGACTCCACAGCTCTCCTCCAGCATCACCATATCTTCACCATCTCACTCACTCAATTACTTAATTTCTAATTGAAATTGCTCCTAAGCCCATGAGATTGTTCCAAGCTTGCTAGTCAGCATTGTCTTACATCCTCAGCTCCTCTTTCAAGAGTTCCAAATTGCTATGGATCTCCTCTCGCAAACTTTCAAAGCTTTCTTCCTGATCATTTCCTTTACCTTCATGCTTGTTCCCCACCATGGCCATCATTGATCAGATGATGCTCTAATACCAAGGTTAGTTCTTCCACTAAAACCGGAAAATAGAAAACAACATAGAGATAGGTAACTGCTTAGCTTGATTCAAGGTACCAAAGAACTACAAGCCTGGTGAGTTTCCGAGGACTTAACAACCTCCAGCCTTAGAAACAAGAAAACTAATACTCAATTCACAGACTGCCTTCTCACCCTTCTGCTATCTTATCTATCTTCTCTTTCATACCCACCTCCTGCCCCCTAACTAACTGAATCCTCAACATTTTATCTCTCCTACTTGACATAACTAATCAAGATTTCCTTCCTAATTGATCTCAGGTTGACATTTACTTAACTATCTCCAGGTAAACACTTTGGGTACTGGAGGCCTAACAGCTACCAACACTAATAAATATGTATACAAGTTAAAAAGACGCCCTCCCATTAGACAAGCCAATGGGATGGCTAGCGGACTCACCACCAACTGATCAACATGCAAGTTCTCGACATATTATGTAATACACGTCTAAAAGAGTCCTTACCTTCAAAATCATCCATTGAGAATGCAGGGGAGTCATCAGGAGACCAATTTCTGAAGTTGCACATTTCAGGCATAGAATGCACTAAAGCAGCATCAGCCTTCATTTTCTCCTTCCGTTCCTGTACAAAAATCATTTACCCGATTAGCATTCCTGACATATCACATGCTTTGACCTAGAAATGTAAAAGAGAGATTTGATGCTGATGATTTTACATTGAAAAAACTGCAACCAGGATGTACTATCCACCTAAAATGTTCCCTTTTATAATTATTATTTTTTTACTGGAAAGGAGGAGAAAGCACAGAGACACATCATCTTGACTATTACAAATCAAGGGACTTATAGGTTTTAACCGTAACAGGGGAAAACAATTATCTAGTGATGTCGCCAGGAAAACAATTCCACTGGAAATATCAATGACACACATGGTTTAGAAATTAAGACTGTTTAATTTTTTTTGCCATTAAAAGTCAAGGTGGATTCACTTCAAGGCCTTGCGAAGAGCTGATAGCTCTTTGATACTAGTTTATCCATTTGCTGCTGCATAAAATCCACTAAAAATACCAAATAGACAAAACATAATTAATGTTTCAAATCATAGAAAGATGATACTGAAGTGAGAATACCTTCTTAGCAAGTTGCTTCCTCTGCCTTTCACGCTTCTTAATTTCATCCATAAAGGGAGCTAAGGCATCAGCAGGCAAGATGTCACTCAAATCGATCTCACAAAGCTGAAAAAATTATGCTTAAATTATGATGATCAGAAACAACAGCAAAATACAACACAGTGGCAAAAGAAAGTATAACCAAAAATCTGCTGCATACCTCAAAAGTAGTAGTTAAAGAAAAATGACTTAAAAAACGATAGCGCTTCCTCATGGCCTCTGATTGAGTGACTGTTTCCAATTGTAGAATCCGTCCACTTATTCTGAGATATAAATTGAAAAGTTTTAGCTTTCCAGAAGCAGAAGGATAACATAATAACATAGTTTAAAGTTTGCGATGTTTCCAAACTTTCAATATCAAGCTCTCATAGCATCAGCAACAACCTAGTTAGAGTATGTCTGACATCGGCAGTTGAATTAACTATTAAAATAACAGTTTGAATAGTTGTAATGTTAAGTGCTAGATTAGCTTTATAAAGGAAAGTTACATTGTAATTGGTATAAGCTTTAACTTTTAAACTAAGGATTAAATTAAAAAAATGCTAGAAGGATAGTGAGTATATTTGGGGCTGTTGTGATTAACAAACAATCACTAATGGAGTAGTAAAATTTCCACCAAATCTCCACTCTCATCATAAATTATAAGGTTGCCATAAAACTATGTAAATAAATTTAAGATGAAATGAGGAATAAGTGACATTTTATTAACTCAAAGTGGTTATTTAACAATCACAAGCAACCCCAAATATTACATACAAAGATTACGCGTTGCTTCTAAAACATTATTTTAAAAAATCTTATAGCAGTTAAGTGTAACCCATTATTGAATAAGGATTTAAGCTAAGTCAGGTTTCTTCTTGAATGATTCAATTGAATAAATCACTTACGGGCACATTAGAAGCAACAAATACAAGTCTTAGTCCCAATACAATTGGGGTCGGCTATATGAATTCTTCGCTATGTGTTTAATCTAACATGGGTCATTGCTCTAGTTAACAGTCTGGATTTAGGCTCATTCCAATCCAATAAGGAACAGAAAATACAGTAACTGTGGCGGGTGATGTTGTAATTAATTGAAAAGGGTAAGTATATAGCAATTTCAAATACCTTTTGGGTTAAAAGCTATTCTCAACAGGTTTTCCAAAAGCTTTTCTAAAAGTCAATTTAGTAGCCAATGCAACTTCAAAAGCTTATGCAAAAAGCATACTTTTTTTGAAAAGCTATACTAGCAACAAACTAACCTGAAAACTGATCTGAAAGCTACACTAGATACACACTTAATATACTCATCACTCGTCATCATTTTGACAAAGTTTAGCCAAGTTATATCAATATTTTCACATGACTTCATACTATGGTATGGCCTAAACGTTAGGGATCTCTACATTCACTGATACCCTCTGACAGAACATATGACAGTGATTATATTATCACTACTACAATTTTACACCATGTTGTCATAAGAATGCATGAATGTATACTGGAAACCTAATCAAAGTAATATATATATATATACAGCTAAATTATAAACCAATTATCCAATATACACATCTAATCCAGTAAATATATAAAGATGTAATTGCAAACAGCTTATAATTAATTATCCAGACCTGTGTGGAAGTGCATCATAGCTCCCATAATGGTGTAGAAGACACTTCATGTTTAATGGATGAAGAATGAAGTGTTGACCATCAACAGCCTGAAATGGAAACACAAATAGAATTTGAAATACTTATAGAATGATATCACTCTCATTTATCTAATAGTAGCTTTAGCAAGCTCAGAAAAACATATCAAGCAGCAAATAATGTGGAATTGAAATCCACATAAGCAATCATATTAACTAACCAAATCGAATGAAACTAGTATGCTATTTGTAGCAGTCAATTCTCTGACACTAGCTAGCTCTCATTACTGAAGACTTCTCTCCCTAAGTCCAAATATAACAATAATTGCATAAGCAACATAGAACACAAAAAGAAGCTGATTCATGAGATGTTGCATGTCAAGTAGAACTGATCTTGCACAATATCCATCACAAGTCTAAAATAAATTCACCATCTTTTCCCTTACCCACAACACAATCACATGACATCAAATAATGCCAAACCATAAACCTTCAGCTACCCTTAATGCAACAGCGAAGAAAAGGGCTCTCTAATCTAGTGCCAGGTGAAAAGAAACCAAGTCATAGGTTAAATATTTTTCCCCATGTTAGACACACAAGATCTGAATAATAAGAATATCAATGATAACAATAAACTTCTTCTCTAATTTTCATAATGCAGCCCAAATAAATCTCCTCCATATAATCACCTGGTAAAAGTTGTATGAATCCTTTTCCTTGTCTTCCGAGCTAGCTGGCAGGGGTTTCTCATCACATGAAGATAAAGTTGTGTCTTCACCTGAACTTCCTCCGCTTAACTGATCCAATGTTAACTTACCAAACAATATTGTTTGTGGATCAGGATCAGTATACACAGTCTTCTTTCCAGAACTTAATTTATCAGAACTGGCACTTGAAGCAGTTTTTGCTGAATGTGATCCATGGTTAACTGTTTGACACTCTGTAGAAGAC
>CM062398.1:5568515-5618515 GCA_031304145.1 Cardiospermum halicacabum | reverse complement strand
CTAATGCAGGCCTAAAAATTTTCGAATATTTTGTTATTTAAATATTCGACCTTTATAAAATTGATTTCGAAACTTCCATATCGAAATAAATCGAAAATCCGCTCTAAAGGTAAAATAGTAATTAGAGGCCAAATTCGAAAGTGTAAAGTCAACTTTGATTATTGAAATTAATTTCGAAATGATTTTCGTGAACCGGGCTTAATATTGAGAAATTGGATTTCATTGAAATAAATGTGACTATTCGATTTAAACGTGGCTTTGGTGGATAAATATATTTTCGGAGTCGAAAAATATTTTTAGGAGTGAAAAATATTTTTAGGAGTGGAATTAAGAGCGGAACGGATGATTGGGTCGGTACGAGTGGTAGAATGTGGGTTTGGGTGTCATTGGGCCCAAACTTGTGATCCTAGCCCAACAACCCAAGAAAGGCCATCACACACCCAACAACATCCCCACCTTCTTCCCTCCACTCTTACTGTCTAATCCCTCAACCAAATACGTTTTCCCCTCTCTTCACTCTCAATCACCAAGACCCACCTCATTTCTTGCCTATCCGAGTTGATTATTCATTGGAGAAGTTGGCGGATTCGTACATCAAGGAGATAACGAGGTTACACGGTATTCCCTCGTCAATTATATCCGATAGAGATCTGCGTTTTACCTCACATTTTTTGAAGTAATTTCAGGAGGCTAGGGGAACCAAGTTGAATTTTAGCACGACATTTCATCCATAAAATGATGGACAATCCAAGAGGGTAATTCAGACATTGTAGGATATGCTACAGTGTTCTATTCTTGAATTCAAGGGTTCTTGGGAGAGCTACTTGCCTTTGATTGAAATTTCTTACCATAACAGTTATTAAGCGAGTATCCAAATTGCTCCGTATGAGGCTTTGTATGGGAGGCAATGTAGAACTCCTTTGTGTTAGACCAAACTGAGTGAGAATAGAATAGTTGGTCCAGATATGGTGCTTGAAGCGGAGGAGAAAGTGAGAATTATAAGGGAGAAATTTAAGGAGGCTTTGGATCGCCAAAAGTCGTATGCCGACTTAAAAAGGAAAGAATTGAATTTAATGTAGGCGATAAAGTATTCCTAAAAGTGTCTCCATGGAAAAATCTCCGTTTTGGAAAGAAGGAAAAGTTAACTCCTCGTTTTATTGGACCATCTGAGGTGATAGCATGTAGTGCTCCAGTTGCCTATAGATTGGCATTGCCACCCGAACGGGAGAAGATATATAATATTTTCCATGTATTGATACTTCGGAAATACCGATCGGATCCGTCTCATGTTTTGACTAGGGAAGAGATTAAGATTAGACCGGAATTGAGTTATGAAGAGGAACCGGTTTGGATTTTGGTTAGAGAGGTCAAAGTCTTAAGGAATAAGAAAACACCCTTAGTTAAGGTTTTGTGGCGCAATCATACGGTTGAAGAGGCTTCATGGGAAACCGAAGAGGCGATGCAGAGGCAATATCCTCAACTGTTCAAACCAAGTAATTTCGGGGACGAAATTTCCTAAGGGGGAAGAGTTGTAACATCCACAAGTAGGGCCTAAATTTTTTTGAATATTTTGTTATTTAAAAATTTGACCTTTATAAAATTAATTTTTCGAAATTTCCATATCGGAATAAATCGAAAATCCACTTTAAGTGTAAAATCGTAATTAGAGACCAAATTCAAAAGTGTAAAATCAATTTTGATTATTGAAATTAATTTCGAAATGATTTTCGTGAAATTGGGCTTAATCTTGAGAACTTGGGTTTTATTGAAATAACTGTGACTATTCGGTTTAAACGTGATTTTAGTGGTATAAATATATTTTCAAAGTCGAAAACTATTTTTAGAAGCGGAATTGAGAGCAGAACAGATGATTGGGTCGGTATGGGTGGTAGAATGTGGGCTTGGGTGTCATTGGACCCAAACTTGTGATCCTTGCTAACAACCCAAGAAAGGTCATCACACACCCAACAACACCATCATTTTCTCCACTCTCACTCTCTACTCCCTCAACCAAATACGTTTTCTCCTTCTCTTCACTCTCAAACCCTAACTTTTTATTAATCATCTTCAACCACCAAGATCCACCTTATTTAACCTCTCAACCACCTTCCTCAACATCATTTAAAACTTCTACAAGTGGTTTTGAGTTCTTTCCTTCATTATTTGATTTGGTAAGCTTCTAGAGCTCATTAATGATATCTTTGATTTTTTAAGATTTTTATTTCAATTTATGACTTAGATAGGATCCTTAGAAGCTCTATAATACTTCCGAATAGTTGGTCTTGTGGATTTTGAACTCTACTTATGTTTTTTATATAAAACCCTAAGAGCTAGTTATGTGATTTTGGTGAAATTGTCTCTATTGTTGATTTGTGTTGCTTTGGTTGGTACCAATACGCAACCAAGGTGTTAGTGAGCACTAAACCGTAGAGACTAGCTAGTTATCTTTGGAGAAAAGTTTAGCACATTCATTTTACGCTCTATATACGTGTATGATGGTTGTTATTGTGTATGATTGCATTATGATGAGTTAATAATGCTAAATACTTGGTCACTAGTGAATATATGGAGAACTGTGATGATAATGTCATGTAGACACTTATTGAATTGAACTAGAAATGATAATGAGTATGCGTATGTGATAATTGGTTTCTTGGTATGTGTTTTTGGTGGCTATGGAGGCCTTTGATTTCTAGTTAATGGATTTTTTATGTAAATATTTTATATGAACCCAGTTACATCTTACATGTTTTGGCAAAAAAATGATACATATTTTGGCAAGAAAATGATACATCATTTGCCCTTTTGTGGCTTATAAGAAAAATATTTGGTATTTTGGGTGCCATTGTAGAAGGATATGATTAGTACTGTATGAGTTTGGTAAAAATAAAAAGAAATGATAATTCTTGTTTGGTCACTCTAAAAGGTATGCCCTTGTTCTTAGCTTGAAATAGTAGAATATATTGGAATGCTATAGGGAAACTAGAAGTATGCTTCGACACATGAAAATGGGAATTGGCTTGAATTTCCACTTAAATTAGGGCGACGCTCCTCTCTGGATGCGACGACATCACCCCGATCCTTTTAGATCTATGTGTTTAGTCTTCGGACTCTCTGTCCTTGTGATCTTCGGATCTTACTGGGGTTTCGCCCCATTTTTGTATTGTTTTCCCTATAAGAGTTAAGTTTAAGGACAAATAAATTAAACTTGGCAAATTGGGTGGTTACATGTTTGAAATGATATGTTGATGCTTAATGGTTGGTAAAATATTGGATGGCATGATTTATATTCGTTGTAGAAACCCTAGATGGTCATTAAACAAATCAAGGAAACCAAGTGGAATGATTGAAATGTTGGAAAAGTGGAACTCTGCTGCTTTTTACTCTGTTTTCTCGCCTGGACGTCTTGGTCGGCGGCCTGGCAAGGAACTCAGAGCGTGGACCAGGACATCAAGTAGATTCTGTACCATTTTTGGCGGCCTGGTCACATAGACCAGAGTGTGAGCCAGGGCGGCAAAGAGGTTCTTTACCACTTTTCATGGCATGACAGATGACCTGATCACTTAGACTAGGGTGCCAACCAAGGCGTCAGATGACTCTCGGTACCACATTTTGCGGCCTGGTCAGGAAACTGGCGGCCTGGTCAAGGTAACCAAGGCGCGAGAGATCCACTTGCCTTCCAATTTCTGTTTTGTGATCCCTTTCGGATGATGTCAATTATGTGATTATGTTTGAGATGTTAGGTTGCATTTGTGTGCTCACTTTGCTAATGAAAGAAGCATTATTGTATGTGTTTGTCTGAGTATGAAGGTGTTAACTAGGCATCGATAGCCTAATCCTTATCTTTTTCCATTTTTCATGTTTGTTTTCTTTTCGTAATAAATATGTATCCAAGTGGATCGAGCTAGCATTTGAAGATTGGGTTGGAATCCCCATTTGGCGCATTCATCACATCGCATTGATTTCACCATAATCATTTTGTATAAACTTTTGTAAAAATATTTCACTTTACTATTCTTTTAACAACTTCCCCACTTGGCCTAGTGGTGAGTTGAATACTAAACTTGGTATCGTATGTTAATCCAAGTTTGGTGTTATTTGATGACCTTATATGTAAACTTTAACAATGATTCTCAAGTAAATATTTATTTAAAAGTATTTAATTGCCTCTTAGGATGTAATTGCTATTATGTATAAGTATATGATATATGTATGTGAAGGTATATGTAAGAATTGATATGACGTTTCGGTCTCCGCGCCTCGGGTTCTCCGAGGGTAGGGGTCGAACACTACAATGATGATCGAAATCATGATAATGTCTATCTTGCCACTCCTCTTCACGTCTCTCACGATCTCTCCTCTCTCGATCACGCCTATCCTCTTCACTCCTCTGCTATTCCAGATTCTTATAGCGATTACGCCGCATCATCCTTTGCATATGATATTCCAGATCCTTGTAGCGGTTACATTGTATCATCCTTTGCATAATCTCCATCATCTGAGTGAGTTGATCATTAATCCTATTTACGGTCATCTCTAAGGTAGTAACATGGGTAGCGAGATTATTCTCCATTGACGAACACTGCTCTGATACCAACTGACGCAGAACGAAAGTAGTAATGAAAACTGTTTAGACTCGGTCACGAGATTTTTTGATAGTCTATTTTGTTTGGCCGCAATGATGAAACCCTAATTCAAGGAATAAATAAATTCTAATTCAAGGAAAAATTACAGCACAACCGAAATATTCTTATTGAAATAAAATAACATCTAAAATTTCCCTTACAAGATTTCAGAAGAACATATTTATAATAAAAAAACTAATTAGGAAATCTAATAATATAAAACTAACGCAAAGTCTTGGGTGTTTCTGAAACACAATAAATTATTGTGTTTCAGAAACACACACGTGCGAATTTAGATTAAACAACGGTTGATACATGCATTCGGGCAGATGATGGGTGCAACTAGTCCATATACGATTCAATATGTCTCACTAGCAAGATACACCAAAAAGACGGGAGAAATATGAGAGAAAGAAAGCGATAAGCAAACGGAAAAAGAAAGAAGAATTGGAATTGAGAGAAAGAATACAATCAGTCCTATAGACGAAGACAATGGAATTTAGAGAAAACTTTCCCGCGACCAGTCATTATTTATCTCGATTGAACGACCTACTTTCCTTCTCTCGTAATCGTCCGAACTAGGGCTTCGCTCCGAATTATTAGACCTCAAAGTAAAGAGTATAGCATAGGACTCTCTTAGTCTTACGGTTTACTTCAATCTCAGTACCTAGGATAATAAATTACAGGCACAGATACATAAATTACAAGCACAAATAATAAATTCGCAGGCACAAACAATAACCACACAGGTACATATAGCATCTCAACAGATATATATATATATATAAGAATTGAACAGACACATATATATAAATCACAGGCACAGATAATAACTTCGCAGGCACAAATAATAATCACAGGTACATATAGCATCTCAACAGATATATATATATATAAGAATTGCCAGACACAGATACATGAAACACAGGCACAGATAATAACCTCGCAGACACAAAAAACAACCAAATAGGTACATATAGCATCTCAACAGATACACAAAAAACAACCAAACAGTTATCTCACCAGGAATGGTTTCACACGTGTGAAACTTGTAACACAATAAAATAGTGTGTTACATGGAACACCTAAGACACTCTCTAAAACTAATACTAACAGAAAACCTAATCAAAATAAAAAAAAAAATCCTAATAACATAATATAAATAAATATACTAAATTTAACCCTCCAAATAAAAGAAAAGAAACTCTAATGTAGGGATTATGTTTCTTTTTTCACCAATTTGACCCAATCTAGTTATTTATTTATTTTATGAATTTCATTGAAAATTGATCCGCAATATTTCCAAAAGATCCATAGGAGTGGTGTCTGGAGAGCATACTTGTACCATTAGCATACTGTAGAAAATAAAACGAGAATAAAAGTTAAAAAAAAAAAAAATTCAATCAATAAGTAACCCGAGCATTTTAACTCAACCTTAATATGTTTTTGTTTTTGTTTTTGTTTTTTTTTTTTTTTAATGTTACAGAACGTGATGATATTGAAAGGAATATTACTAGTGAATATTCCAGAAGAGTTCCACAAAAACCACGTATATCATTGATTCTCATAATATTTACACATATTTCTTTTGAACATGGCTTAGTTTGCATGTGACATTATAATGTCTGAATGGCACATATGCACAAAGTGGAAATCCACTTGTCAAACATAATATTTACACCAAATAATTTATAATAAAATAATACTTAAAACACACATGCCATAATAGGAAACTAGATATTGGATATGACACGAATGAGAATAAGTGGCAACAGCCATTTCTCAAAAATTTATTTCCTTCTTATCTTGATTTCGATAACATATATTTTCACATCATTTTCTTAGAATTATTATTTATTTCCATTATAACTCGAATAAATACATTTGACCAGGCTTCCAAGTAGAGCTTCCACTAGGTGCAAACTCGATCCAAAACCAGTGAATTCGAATCTATTTATTTATTATATCCAAACATGATAAATGATAGTGGACTTGGGTTCCAATTTCTACGAGGTTCATATTTTAACTTTAACATTTCGTTGAGCATAGTGTTTATTTATTATATTTAATATTATACAACACTAACTATAATTTTATATCATCTTCTAACATCTAATGTAAATAAATAGATATATTATTATTAAAGTCATTCAAACATTAAAAAATTTAAATATTCACAACATACTCAAAATTATTTTTAATATTTCTCTATTAAAAATCAACACACTATAAAAAATAATATTATTATATATTAATTAAGATATACTATTAAATTAATATTATTATAATATGATCTAAAATAATATCAATATTATAAATAAAATTATATTATATTACACATTAAAATTTTATAATATTAGTTACATCAATTATAAAATTATAAAAATAAATAAAAATTAAGTACTTCCAAATTGTATTTAAAAAAAATAATGTGACTTATTTTATTGTTTAACAAATTAGGTAAGAACTTCTTTAAAAAAATAAATAAATAGAAATATTTATATATATAAAAAAAATCTTTCACATTTTCACATGATTTGTACTTTTGGACTTTTTTATTAAAGAAATTATATTTTGAGACCAACACTAAAATTTTTACAAAACTAAAATTTTTGATTTTTTTTTCAAAAAATAGACCAAAATGACCATTTTACCTTTCAATATCGAGAAAAAAATATACCTAGTAGATTCCCCGTATTACACACCTAAAAGCAGGCAAAATTCTAGTCTGCTTCCCTGTGTGTAGTACCGGGAAGCGAATTTCAGCTTCCTGGTATTACACACCGGGAAGCTGATTCAATTTTGCTTGTTTCCCGATAGTAATAGTGGAAAGCTCATTTTTTGTAATTTTTTTTTAAAGTTTAGTTTTACAATTTTTTATAAAAAAAGTTTAAAAATGTAAAAAATTTAGGGTTGGTCTAAAACTAAGAAAAAAAAGTTGAAAATGTCTAATTTTGCTTATTTTCACTATGGTACCAATCAATTTTTACTTTTAAGTTTATAAACTTTTAAAAATTAATATTTTAAAAAATAAATTGCACTCTGTTTACAGTTTCATCATAAATTTTTTAAAGGTCTTCACAAGGTTTTTAAATGCTTTCATAAAATTGGTATATTGAAATGATGAAGAGAATTTGGATATACTCTAGTATCCAAAATTGACTTATTAATTTGAAAAAAAATCACAAAACTATGTTAGAAGTATCATAATCGATTAGAAATGTTATTTTCTAAAGTAAATTCTAATTAGGAAAAAAATCGAAAAAAATTTTCTTAATAGTTTACAATTATTTTGTGATTAATGATATAAATATGATACTAATACTTATTATTAGATATCATGAGAGAATAATGTAAATTTGGTTGGTTAGGTTTAGGAGGTGGACATAGAACCATAATAGTAAACTGTAAGTAAATTTATATTTAAAATATATAAATAGTAAAATGTGAGTTAAAATTCTTTCAATAAATATTAAAAAATAACATATATTTATTATTAAAAATAAAATTATTCTTTATTTTACATTAAAAAGTGTAAGATTAACTTTTCATTTTTTTTAATACTTAACTATCGATAAAAACTCATAAACCCTTATCTTTATCTCCCCTATTAAATTAAGTGGCTTTATTAATATCAAGTAACCCCTCTCTCTCTCTAAATTAATTAATATAATAAAAATATAATTTAATTCGATGGCGGATCTAGAATTCTGGAAAAGAGAACATTTTATTTAATAAATTTAGGTTTTTGTTATTTCTAATTCGTTATATATTTATAAATCTTCAATGTATTTTTACATGAATTATTAAATAAAAATTAGTTAGATTAAAAAAAAATTAATAAATTTATCAAATTTTATTATCTCTTAAAATACTTAAGTGAGAATTCAATATATAAGAGTTAAATTTGGAAAGTGAAAGAGCTTTGGTAAAAAAAATCATCACGTTAAAAAAAAAAAAATTATATTTTTTCTATCTTTCACTTAATTTCATTATTCTCCCACTCTAACTTTCTAAGATAAACAAAATTCCAACTTTAAAAATATAAATATTTTAAATATTTAGTGAAAAATAGGAGACATTTTATGGCCTATTGATACGCTAAGTCCGCCTCTAACTTAAATATATATTATTTAACGTATGTTATTTAACAATGAAAGTTATTTTCAACTTAATATATAAATATATATTATATATAATAATAAAAATATTGATAAAGAATGAAAAGGACACTTTAGAATGAGAGATAAAAAATAATTTTAACTGAAATTTGTGTACTTTTCTCTCTCATCATTAATTAACTTTTTTTTTTCTATTTTTTTAATGAATGGTTAAGAAAAGAGAAAAGTGTATAAATTTCAATTTATGAACGAAGATGTAACCGTTGAAATTAATTTTCTCATATATCTTTTTCATTTACTTTAAAGAAAAAGTGATTACACAATCGAATTGTTAAGTTAAACCGTTTTATTTTAAAAAAATTAATATGATGTACTAACTAAATATGTTCAAATATGTGGTCATGAAATCTAACCAGATCCATATACATTATCATTTTGCATAACATACTTTTAACTCTCAAAACTTACCTGCATTATTATTTTATCTTGAAGGTGTTTTTTTATTTTATTTTACTTTTACTCTTTTAAATATTCTAAACTCAACTCTAACTTTTTAAGTTGAGTTGGTATCTTATTAGTACTTCCACAAAATTATGAAATGAAAACTGAAATGAAGTGACAACATGATAGTTTCTATCAGTTCGGAGAGAAAGAAAATATATTAAGTTTTATCATTTTTGTCTTAAAATATTGTACAAATTTATTTAGCTAAATGTAAATTTTTTAAATGAATTGTATTAATATAAAATTTAATGCAATAAAAGAATAACTTAATAAAGTTAAATATTAAAAAATAACATGGTTTAAATTATCTATTTGAAAGTTATTTATATTTGTATTAGTTATAAGTGGTTTGGTGGTTAAGATTATAATTGATGTGAGAGAGGGTTTGAGTTCGAGTTTGTTCTAACTTAAATAATATATATATTTTCTTATTTTCATCTTCCCCCAACTAACATAAATAGATTTTTATTTTATTTTATTTGAGAATTTGAGATAAATAGTTACTTTTCATAAATATATCATCTCATGATCATATATTTTCTAATAAAAATATCAATTCTAAATCATTATGACATATATATATTTTAATTATTACTCCTAAATCATTTTATATAATTATAATAGTAATGAAATTTTTATTTATTACATTTTAGGAGATTAAAAAATAATTAATGAGATTAATTTATTTATATTTAGTACATATTTTTTTAAAATATATAAAATTAATATAATACTTGTATTAACACGTAGACACACGTAAATTAATATTAATATATTAATTTTTAATATAATTAATTTTAATGTGATTAATAAAAATTATAAGGATATTCAATTTAATAAAAATATTATCATTATATATATTAAAAATATATTTGCCTATAAAAAATAAATAAAAAATAAAATTTTAAATAAATCATTATTTTTATATAAATGTAATTATATTAATTGCCTATGATAAATATATAATATATTTTAATTTATTCATAATTTTAATATTATATCTAAAATTTGTTAGACAAAATATAATATATATGAGAATATAAAGGTGATTTTCTTTCTTAATTCACAACTTTTAAAATTTATTTCTATTTTATTAAATATTTAAAGATGGATAAAATTATGAATAAAGTAAAATATAAAAATACAAAATTATAAATTAAACTAAAGTGACAACAGTTGACATTGAGTTCATATTTAATAAAATTAGTTTTCAAAAAAAAAAAAATATATATATATATATATATATATATATATATAAACGGTAACTAGTGTTAAAACCATCAATTAATGTAACTCCCATTTACCTTGGATGAAGAAAAAATAATTAGTAGATATTTGAACAATAAATACAAAACAAAAAATCACTCCCATTAATGTAACTAAAGTCAAACATCCACAACCAACTATTTATTTTCATTTAGAACAAAAAAAAATAATTGAAAAACTAAATAAAAACCAATAAAACATTTCTCAATTAAATAATTAACCAGTTACAACTCAATAAACTATAACTAATAGGTCAATTTTGCTTTTTAATAATATTTTATTATTTTTTAAAAAATGTTAAAATTGAATCACAACAGCGAATAGAATCCCATATGACACCCAACGTAAACTAGAAATGAAGTAGCATGCGTGAGAGTGAGAGGGAGACACATAATTTGAAAATAAAGAAAGAAGAAAAAAAAAGAACACTAAGAGAGAGAGAGAGACAAGCAAGAAAACGCCATTGATTTCTGGTGAAACGTATCAGACCTTTAGCTCCACCTGTGTCATCTCCACCCTCCATTCGTCATTGAAACGTTGGGCTTATCTTTGCGCTTCTCAAAGCTTAACTCAACCCGACTTCTAACTCTACTCAACCACTCCACAACCATGGTTACAGGCTATGCTAACTCACCCAAGCACCACATCGTCACCATGAATCCACATTCACCATCTGTCACTCTTCCGGACCAGCATAACCAAACCCTAACCCTAAACTCATGATTATCATAGTTATTAAATTATAGCGTGAATGTAATATGCACAAATGTCAAGTTTAAGCAGTAGTAGTTGCGCTTTGCCCTTATAAGGGTTACCAAAAATAGAAAAAGCCTTTCTCTCTAAAACCATTTCATTTCGTGATTGCTTCTGCTCTCTTCACCGATACTAGTTAGAGACCAATTGAGAGCTCTTGCTTCCTTTATTATCCTCTCTTTCTTTCTCTTTCTCTCATCGACTGCTGAGTATTATGAAGAAATACAAGGCAGTTGTGAGGTGCGCAGATCCAATCCTCTCGTTTTCTCTTCTGATCCATCCCGAGAATGATTTATTTTTTTTAATTAATCTTTTGTATTTTGTGTTTTTCTATGTTCGCAGAAGCAACCGCCGCATCGTCTTGTTATTTTCAGTTACCATTAAAACCAAGAAGAGATCTCCAAGAAGAAGGCGTACTGGTTCTTTCGGTAATCTTCCCTTTTTTAGTTCAGCTTCCTCTTCCTCTTCCTCGGCTTCTTCCTCCTCCTCTTCGCACGTGTTTAATCCTCCGATACCACCACCTTCTCCCACACGTGTGAGTTTTTATTTCTTCGTTTTGATTTATTTTGTTCGACTGACTGTTCCTCTTCTGTTTATTTTATTCATACTTGTTTTCTAAGATTTTTTTATTTAAATTTAATTTTTTTGACTGTGAACTTCACAGATCTGGAGAGATCACATCTGCAGAGTCGAGATCTGGAATATAAAAAATGAAAAAAATTAATAACAAATTTTTTAATTAATAAAAATGAAATTTATCTGTGATGTATTTAGATCTGAGCAAAGAAAGACTGTGTTCGTGAAAAGGAGAAATAAAATTTAAATCTACTTATTTATAATAGTTAGAAGCTCTTTTCCTTTTAGTTATGGGTAGATCTTTTGAGATCTAAGTACATAAACAAGTCTGGGTAGATATAAAATTATAGATCTATTAATAAAAGATATAGAAAAAAATATATAATGATTTATTTTATTATTTAATTTAAAATTTAAGTGAGAAGTTCGACTCTGTTTAATTGGCTGCTAGCAAGCTGAATGAGCTTATTGATCATAGTATCTTCGATTTTGAAGAAATATGATGATTTTTTTTTGGATAGATTGGCCTGAAATTCAGGTGGTTGAATTATTGAAGGCTTACATTTAGAGATTATTTATAATTTATAAAGGAGAGTATCGTGCAATATAAATTTAAATATATGTTTGGGTTTTAATTTAGACTCACACAGTTTTAGTTGATTTTCTAACTAGCTTATCTTCTAGAATGACCAATAAATTAGTAAAAATAAGAAAAAAAATTGGAGTTACAATTACAGTGAAGAAGTAATTGTAATATTCTCTAAAAGGTGAGAGAGAGAAAAAAATAAATTAAGTTTATTTTAAATTCGGAGTTGCAGGTGTGGAGAAGATGAAGTAATTTTAGGAGTATTATCTAGGAGGTGAAGAGAGAGAAAAAATAAATTAATTTTATTTTAAATTAGGAGTTGCAATTGTGGAGAAAATGCAGTAATTTTAGTATTAAGAGAGAGAAAAAAGTAAATTAAGTTTATTTCAAAGTTGGAATTGCAATTTTGTGAATGGAGAAAGAGATAAATAGAAAAGAAATTACTTTAGATTTGAAGTTGTATTTTAGGAATCATGTAGCAATTTTTGTATTATCCAGAATATTAAATAATTGTGAAATTAAAACAAAAATTATTTTGAAATTCTTAGCAGGATGCAACAATTTTTTTGTTTTCCTATAGAGAGAAATTAATAGTTCATATAAAATATATAATTTAACAATTTAGTTTTTTTTTTAAGAGACATTTATTTGAATGCTTAGTGAAGGGTAATGAAGGGAGAAAAACAAAACATAAGTGTGCAGTTTTGAGATGGTGGGATTTGGGTGTTCTTGTGAGTGCTAAGTGAATGAGTTAAATTAAGAGTTACAGTTTTATGGAGAAAGTTCTTAACTGTGTAGTTGTAATTTTGAGAAGTTAGATTTTAACAATTTAAGTGTTATTCAAGAATTGCAAGTGAATTAATAAAATCAAGAGTTGCAATTGTGGTAAAGTTGTAACAATTTGGGTATTTTTTGAATACTCACTCAATGAGTAAAACTAAGAAAGAGGAAAATAAAACTAAGTGTGGGGATGTAATCTTTAAAACAGTGAACGTGAATTTGGGGCTGTCTCTTGTCTGTTAGGTGATCCAGAGTAAAACCAATAGTCCCAATTATAGTAAAAATGTAATAATTTTAGTGTTTTCCCACAAGTGAGTTAAATCAAGAGAGAAAAATAATTGGTAGTTTATTTAAGGTAGAATTTAACAACTTATTATCATGAATATTTGGTGAATGTGTAGAATAAGAGGGAGAAAAATAAAATTAAGTGTGGAGATGTCATTTTTAAAGGTGAAATGCCAATTTAATTGTCTTGATTGCTTAGTCAATGAGTAAAAATGTGAAATTCTATTTAAAAAATTAGTAATATTAGAGTTGAAATGGAAGTATGTATAGAATGTAACAATTTTTGTGTATCTTGAATGGTAACTAAATGAGAAAAATTTTGAGGGTTGAAAAAATATTAAGTTTCAAGATATAATTTTGGGGAGGTAGTATATAATAATATACCAGTATTAGTATTCTCTTGAATATTCAATTAAAGAGAGAATCTAAAAGAAAATTGAAAAGTTCTTTTTTAAGTATGGAGATGTAATTTTGAAGGGGTAGATTTTTTTATTTTAAGTTTATTGTCCATTTTATGAAGAAAAAATCTTAAGAGTTATAATTTCGAGGAGGTAGAATTTAACAATTTTATTAAAAAAAGAGAGAAAAAGTATATATTAGAAATTTTGAAGAGTTATACATTTTAATATTTTTTTAAATGCTTTCAGTGAAAAAATTGAATTTGTTCAGAGATAGAAAGTAACCATCTTAATAATCTCTTTCAAATAAGAGTAAAATAAAAAAAAAAACTTATGTAAATACAATGTAGCATTTTTAATTAAAATGGACAATTTTGACCATTATTAATTTTGTCTTTTAAAATTGTTGGAAATTTAATTTTACTACATAGATTAAAATTGGAAAAAGAATTAAATTGACTTTGTTGAGCAGGTGTGAAGTTGAAAAGTTACCAGCTCTAAAATGATGATTTAATTTACTGTGGTAGGTTTGCCTTATAACATGATAAGATATGAATCTATTATTTTGCATATCAATTTTTTATTTAAGAAGAGAGATATCAGGGACTTGGTTGAAATTATGTTATTTTTGTTTACTTAATGTGTGATGTTAATAAGAACCATTTGTTGATTGCAACTGAATTTTGGATGTAATGTTTGTTTAATGATGCAGTTTGTGATCGATCGAACCAAGCTGAGGTTCTTGTTCCAGAAGCAGCTTAAGAACAGTGATGTGGGTTCGCTTCGAAGAATGATCCTCCCAAAGGTTTGAATTTATAAAAATGGAGTGAAATTGAGCTTCTTTACATCAAAACCAGATTGTATAAGTGGTTGTTTTTGGTTGCAGAAAGCAGCAGAAGCTACACTTCCTCCACTGGACGCTAAGGAAGGTATGATCCTGGTGATGTATGACATGGATGGTCATATCAAGTGGCACTTCAAGTTCAGGTTCATTAATTCTCTATATATCCATACATACAGATTTACTTTTATAATGATATTCTCTTGGTATCATAAGCTTGTATGTTATATGTTCTGTTCAATGTATGAGTAGGTTCTGGCCTAACAACAGTAGCAGGATGTATGTGCTTGAAAACACAGGTACAAAAGCTGATCCTGACCATGGTTCTTGTTAGCTCTTTTGGTACTTTTTTTAATCAGTTCTGCATTGATTTTCTGTTGAATGTTTTCAGGAAGATTTGTGATTCTTCATGGCTTGAAAGTTGGTGATTTCGTTGTGGTTTACCAAGACATTGAGACTCACAAATTTGTATGTTCTTCTGTCTTACTTGCTTTATAAGCTCACTTTTGATTATGATTTATGATTTATTCTTACTTTCTTGTCATGAAAATGAATATTTTACTGTTTATCTAGGTAATTGAGGGTAGAAAAGCCCCGGATTGGAGTTTTGGTTTTCCACTGGGATCAAGGACAGACTTGTATTATAACGATTACGATATAAACAGGTCTGTCTTTCATCAGATGAATTATCCAATTATGGATAATTCTGGCCTGACATATATTTATGAAACAACTGCTCTTTCAAATGAAACACCCCTTGATTTTTTGGGATCCAATTATATCAATCATTCGAGATCTCGCTCACTAGAAAGCTTCAGTTCCGTGGAAAATCTATTTTCTGATGAATTGTGAACACAAACGGGACTGTATCTCTTTTGAATATAAGACAGGGGTATTTTAGCCACAAAACTTTATAAGTTATAGGTATAAGAATGACTCTTTGAGCTTTAGATCATCACCACGTGATGTTGTTGTGTTGTTTGGCTAGATATATGAATGTGTAATAAAGAGCAGGAACTACAAACCTTGCATCATGTATGTTGTGGGTGAAGTCTTTTTGTTCTGGTTCTGGTGTGTTATAACACTTGACTGTTATGTATCTCCTTAAATAAGATTTTGAAAACTCTGGTTTGATTTGGTATCTATGTTTGTTTCTTTATATATATGTTATGTCAACGTTTGAAGAAAATGATTCTCTGAGCTTTTAAACTAGAGAGATTAGCTTAAAAAAGTCAGCTTCAAGGAAGGGCAGATGGAGGCTGACTACATCTTCAATTCTCTGGCTTTCAATGTTAGTCGTTGTAGTCTTCTTCTCTTCACTGGTGGTGATTTTCCATACTCTTAACACATTTAGATTCTCTCTATAACACATTTAGATTCTCTGTATATATATTTTTTATTTTAAATTTTAGTTTTACGTGGCTGATAGAATAGTTAATTCTTCTGGTACGGTCACATAATTATAATGGTTAGATAGAAAATTATTTTCTAAGTATGTTATTGTTTATTTGAAAAAAAATTTCAGTTTTACTCTTTACTTTATAAATATTATAAATTTACCTCATACTTTTTAAAAATTTATATTAATTATAGTAATTAAAATATTTTTCAACCAACTACAAAACTATGAAACTACATCACAAATTATTTATTTATTTTGTTAAATACAATTAAAATCGGGACTATCCAATATTAAAGTATATGTGTCTAAATTTGTTTAATTGATAGAAGGAACTCACATTCGAATATATGTGTCTAAATTTGTTTAATTGATAGAAGGAACTCACATTCGAATACAATTATTTGTTGTTTTGATTAATCGCTTTAATTAATGGTGTTAATCTTCAGTGATGTATTTGTTGCAACTGATTTGTATATAAACTATGTTTTTAAACAAAAGATGAATCTGAAACAAAAATATAAATTTTTTTTTTTTGAACATTGCAAAATTGATAATAATCAAATTCCATAAAGGCCAGCATTCTCAATAAAAGGAAATGCGAGTCGAATAAAGATTATTCTATAAAATTGAAAATAAATTCTGGTATTATAATATAAAAATAATATATTTTAAAATTTTAAAAATTTATATAATTATAATTAAATTTTATAGTTAAGAATCTCAACAGAAAAATCTTAGTATTGAAATTTAGAGGAGATATCAAGTTTGAAGATGAATCTCTTACGTAACAATTTGTGGTAGGAGACCTTTAAGTGAAGAGATGAAATAATAGAATCTTATGTATTTATTTTGATGCTATTCTAAAAGTTTGAGGGAAGGAAAAAAGAAAATAAAAAGCTTATTTTCATAACTCAATTGTGAGTAAAAAAATGACTTAGAGTTATGATTTTCAGGATTTAAAATTAAATTTAAATGTTCTCTTGAATGCTTAATGAATGAGTAAAGTTAAAAGGATAAGAAAAAAGTTAAAAACTAACTGGAGTAGTAATTTCGAGAATATATATATATATATATTTATATATGTATATATACAATTTTTTTTTAATTAGATTTAGAGATTTTGATTTGAGTTATGATAGAATCTAAAATTTAGATGTTTATTTGAAATTCTTAAGTCAGTTTGTTTGGTTTTATTTTTTTTTTTAAAATTCTTTTTACGTTTAATGTATATATATGAATTGTTTTTTTTTTTATTTTTTATCTAATGTCTATTTAAATAAATTTTTTTATTTAAGAAAGTCAATTTTAACCACTTATTCTAAATAGATAAGTGATTTATAAGCTTATCATTTTGTTGGACAATTTTACCTTCTTACAATTAATTGTAATTTATTACCACCACTCTATTCAAAACTAATGTCATAGATAAAATTAATATTTGACTTTACACGGTCCATTTTAGTTAAAAATAGAAATTTGTTTAATGTTTGTTATAATGTATGATGTATACTTATAATATTCTTAACTAATAAATAGTGAGATGTACGTGGAATAATTTATATTGGTTGCATGTCTGGTAAATAGTGTGTTTATACTTTGAAATTTGTAAAATAAAGTAAGAAAAAGTGGACTTATTTACAAAGTTTGTCTTGTATTGACTCATTTTAATTATATATATATATATATATATATATTCTTTTCATATATTAAATATTTTATTTAAAAATTTTAATTATTATAATAATTAATAATATACTTATAATTAACAAAATAATATTATTAAAAAACTAAAAGATTTTTAAAAATATAATTAATGCAAGTTTTTTCTTAAGAAAAATCTTGGTATACATTCTAAAATTGATAACTTTTTTAAAAAAATAATAATAAACTTTAAAAAATTATTTTTAAATCAAATTAATTAATGACCTATTTTAATATTAAATTGAATGAGAAAAATACTTGTTAAATAAAAATAATATAATCCAAATATATAGAGGCTAGAATAGTAAATACACTCATAAGTATAATAAATTTAAAAAATGAATAAATGAATAAAAATAAATAAAATTCAAAACTACAGTAATAAACTATTATGATTAAATTCAGAATAAACGATTAAATCAAAGATAAACGAAAAATAAACGGAAGTTTAACGAATAAATAAAATTAAAAAAATAAAATAAAAATTAAAACTTAATTGGAGTTTACAATTGCGGAGCTTTCTAAATATACCTATTTTTTTGGTTTTTAGAGATTTTAACCGGTATCAATTTTTTTATTTATAATTATTGAAAGTTTAATTTGACTATTTAATTAAATGTAAATTAAAATTGAAAAAGAATTAAATTCACTTTCTGAGCAGGTGTAAAGTTGAAAAAATGACCAGCTCTGAAATGATGATTTGATTTAATATGTTGGATTTGCCTTGGTTCTCTATTAAAATTGTTAGCAATATAACTTAACAAATAAATTGTTAGCATATCTTTATGAAAAAGGAGAGATATAGTGACTTGTTTGAAATTATGTAATAGCTTTTGTTTAGTTAACGTGTGAGGTTAACCAGAACCATTTGTGGACTGCAATTGAATTTTGGATATAATGTTTGTTTAATGCAGGCAGTTTGTGATCGATCGAACCCAGCCGAGGTTCCTGTTCCAGAAGCAGCTCAAGAACAGTGATGTCGGCTCGCTGCGCAGAATGATCCTCCCAAAGGTTTGAATTGAGCTTCTTATCTAAAAGCCAGAAAGCAGCAGAAGCTACACTCCCTCGACTGGATGCTAAGGAAGGTATGATCCTGGTGATGTATGACATGGATGGTCATATCAAGTGGCATTTAAGTTCAGGTTCATTAATTCTCTATACATACAGATTTACTTTTATAATGATATTCTCTTGGTATCATAAGCTTGTATGTTATATGTTCTGTTCAATGTATGAGTAGGTTCTGGCCTAACAACAGCAGCAGGATGTATGTGCTTGAAAACACAGGTACAAAAGCTGATCCTGACCATGGTTCTTGTTAGCTTTTTTGCTACTTTCTTTAATCAATTTTTCATTGATTTTCTATTGAATGTTTTCAGAAAGATTTGTGCTTCTTCATGGCTCGAAACTTGGTGATTTCATTGTGGTTTACCAAGACATTGAGACTCACAGATTTGTATGTTCTTCTCTGTCTTACTTCCTTTATAAGCTAACTTTTGGTTATGATGTATGATTTATTCTCACTTTTTTTTACATGAAAATTAATGTTTTACTGTTTATCTATAATTGAGGGTAGAAAAGCCCGGATTGGAGTTTGGATTTTCCACTGAGATCAAGGAAATCAGACTTGTTTTATAACGATTACGATATAGACAAGTCTGTTTTTCATCAGATGAATTATCCATTTATGGAGAATTCTGGCCTGAAATATGTTTGTGAAACAATTGCTCTTTCAAACAAAACTCCTCTTGATTTTTTGGGATCCACTTATATCAATCATTCGAGATCTCATTCACAATAAAACTTCAGCTCCATCGAAAATTTATTTTCTGATGAATTCTGAATCGACGAACTGTATCTTTCGAATATAGAGCAGTGGCATTTTAGCTATAAAATTGTAGGTGTAAGAACGACTCTTTGAGCTTTATATCATCACCACTTGATGTTGTTGTGTTGTTTGGCTGGATATATGAATGTGTAATAAAGAGCAGGAACTACAAACCTTGCATCATGTATGTTGTGGGTGAAGTCTTTTTGTTCTGGTTCTGGTGTGTTATAACACTTGACAGTTATGTATCTACTTAAATAAGATTTTGATAACTCTTGTTTGATTTGGCATCTATGTTTGTTTCTTTATATATATGTTATGTCAACTTTTGAAGAAAATGATTATCTGAGCATTTAAGCTAGAGAGATTAGCTTAAAAAAGTCAGCTTCAAGGAAGGCCAGATAGAGGCTGACTACATCTTGAATTCTCTGGCTTTCAATGCCATTCAGTTATAGTCTTCTTCTCTTCACTAGAGGTGATTTTCCATACTCTAACACATTTAGATTCCCGGTATATTTTTAAATCTTAATTTTATTTAACTGATAAAAGTAGGTAGTTCTTTCCATACGGTCACATTATAACGGACAGATAAATTTTTTTAATCTTAATGTTTATTTGGAAAAAATTTCAGTTATACTCTTTACTTTATAAATATTATATATTTACCTTATACTTTTAAAAAAGTTATTTTAATTATCAGTTACCATTAAAACCAAGAAGAGATCTCCAAGAAGAAGGCGTACTGGTCCTTTCGGTAATCTTCCTTTTTTTAGTTCAGTTTCATCTTCCTCGGCTTCTTCGTCCTCCTCTTCTTTGCACGTGTTTAATCCTCCGATACCACCACCTTCTCCCACACGTGTGAGTCTTTATTTCTTCGTTTTGATTTATTTTGTTCCACTGACTGTTCCTTTTCTGTTTATTTTATTTATAGTTGTTGTTTAAGATTTTTTTTATTTAAATTTAAATTTTTTTAGCTGTGAACTTCACGGATCTGGAGAGATCACACCTGCAGAGTCGAGATCTGGAATATAGAAAATGAAAAAAATAAGTAAGTTTTTTAGTTAGTAAAAATGAAATTTATCTGTGATTTATTTAAATCTGATAAAAAAAAGACGGTGTTCGTTAAAAGGGGAAAATAACATCTAAATCTACTTATTTATAATAGTAAGAAGCTCTTTTTCTTTTAGTTACGGGTAGATCTTTCGAGATCTAAGTACCTAAAGAAGTCTGGGTAGATATAGAATTTGTAGATCTATTAATAAAATATAAATAGAAGAAAAAAATATAATAATTTATTTTATTATTTAATTTTAAATTTAAGTGAGAAGTTTGGTTCTGTTTAATTGGCTGCTAACAAGCTAAATGAACTTATTGATCATAGTATCTTCGATTTTGAAGAAATATGATAACTTTTTTTTTAATAGATTGGAATTCACATGGTTGAATAATTGAGGGCTTACATTTGGACATTATTTATAATTTACAAAGAGGAGTATTGTGCAATATAAATTTAAATATATGTTTGGGTTTAATTTAGACTAACACAGTTTTAATTGATTTTCTAACTCTCTTATTTTCTAGAATGACCGATAAATTAATAAAAATAAGAAAAAAAATTGGAGTTGCAATTACAGTGAAGAAGTAATTGTAATATTCTCTATTAATGTTTATGATTAATAGAAAGTAAAAATAATTTATGATTTATTTTTACTTTCTTTCCATGAAATTAATGTTTTACTGTGTATCTAAGTGATTGAGGGTAGAAAAGCTTCGGATTAGCGTTTTGGTTTTCCACTGGGATTAAGGACAGACTTATTTTATAATGATTACGATATAAACAGGTCCATTCGCCGGATGGATTCTAGCCTGATATATGTTTATGAAACAACTGCTCTTTCAAATGAAACCCCCTTGATTTTTTGGATCCACTTATATCGAGACCTCGCTCACAAGAAAACTTCAGTTAAGTTGATTTATTTTATGGTGAATTCTGAAAATAGAGAGGACTGTATCTCTCTTGAATATAAGACATGGGATTTTAGCCATAAAATTTTATAAGTTGTAGGTGTAAGAATGACTCTTTGAGGTTTAGATCATCACCACTTAATGTTGTGTTATTTGGCTGGATATATGAATGTGTAATAAAGAGCAGGAACTATAAACCTTGCATCATGTATGACTCTTTAAGACTATGTTTTATTTTGGTTCTGGTGTGTTATAACACTTCACAGTTATGTAGCTATTTAAATAAGATTTTAAAAACTTTGGTTTGATGTTGTATCTATGTTTTTTTATTTATATTTATATTAGGTCAACTTTCGAAGAAAATGATTCTCTGAGCTTTTAAGCTAGAGAGATTAGCTTAAAAAAATCAGCTTCAAGGAAGGCCAGATAAGGCTGACTACATCTTCAATGCCATTCAGTTATTGTCTTCTTCTCTTCACTACAGGTGATTTTCCCTAGTCTAACACATATAGTTTCTCTGTATGTTTTCTTTGTTTTGAATCTTAGCTTTATTTGGCTGATCAAAGTAGCTAATTGTTCAAGTATGGTCACAGAAACTGTTACCTAAAAAGTTTCTAAGTGTGTCCATGTTTATTTGGAAAAATTTCAGTTACACCCATTATTTTTTAAATATTGTCAATTTATCTATTTTTTCTAAAAATATTTATTTTAATCATCAGATTTGAAAATATTTATAAACTAAATAGAAAACAATGAAACTACATCACAAATTAATTATTATTTTTATTACAAATATTGCCAATTTAGGAAAAATTTTAATTACACCCTTTACTTTTTAAATATTACCAGTTTACCTATTTTTTTTTAGAAAAAATATTTATTTTAATTATTATATTTGAAAATATTTATAAACTAAATAGCAAACAATGAAACTACATCATAAATTAATTATTATTTTTATTACAATTAAAATTAAAATGGATACTATCCAATTAAAATACAAGTTTATGGAAGCAAATGTGCTAAATTTGCTTAGTTAATAAAAGGAACCGACTATCCTAGTATAAACAATCGAATATAATAACTATAATTACTGTAGTTTGATCAATGGAGTTAATGTTTGGTGATGTATTCATTGCAACTGGATTGTACATAAAACTAATTTTGTTTTTGATATTTATATAAATTTGATATCCAGCTGTGGAAATCCACTAAGACATTTTTAGAATACAATCCGAGAAATCAATAATGCTATATCAATTTAGTTGTTTACTAATAAACTCAAATCC
The DNA here is from genome assembly GCA_031304145.1 of Cardiospermum halicacabum. NCBI lineage: Eukaryota > Viridiplantae > Streptophyta > Magnoliopsida > Sapindales > Sapindaceae > Cardiospermum > Cardiospermum halicacabum. Next base: position 5,595,595 of record CM062398.1, on the reverse strand, counting down.
ATTTTGACAACCGATAATCCAAAATAAAAGCATTAACAACAAATTTAAACATTAGAAAATTGATAAAAATACAATCCCATAATAATCTTCGCTAGCATTCTGATTGCAACACGAGCAATAGAATAAAGGAAAAAACAATTCAAATAAAAATTATTCGATAAAATTAAAAATAAAGTATTGCATTATATTTTGAAAATTATATTTTGAAAATTATATTTTCAATTTAAATATTATTTATATAATTATAATTAAATTTCATAATTCAGAATTTCAAAAAATATATCTTTTTTAAAAAAAAAAATTATATTAACTTTACTAAATTTTTAATAAAATTACTATTATTATTTTTAAATTCCCCTCCATAACTTTATTTAAATATTAACATATTTTAAATATGAGAATGGGGTTGTTTATAATTATTATAAAATATATATTTATATAGTAATTTCAATGATTATTCTATTTTGTATTCTATAAATATATTTTCAAAAAATATATATATATATATATATTTATTTTGTTGGACTTATAATGAATATGAGCTGGCTCAAGCCTTATATAGATGTGGGCTTGGGGCCTTTGGGCCTGGGTGATAGGTCCACCCAAGATAGGCCCGACCCAAATCTCATTTACTTGTCCATTAAGTAATGGATTAGTGAGAGATCAAGAGATTAGAATTTAAGAGTTTGAATTCAAATGAGTCCTAGTTCAAGTGAACTAGCCAAGGACTACTATAAATAGAGTCATCCTCTCATTTATTCAATCATCCCAAAAACTTCACATCTCAAAGCGTTCTCTGAAACGTGAATTGCAAACAGTGTTTGCAAAGTGAAACATACTCCAAGGTTTCCAAGAGTTTAAGTTTTGAAGAGATTCCACATTCGTGTTCTAGAAGAGCAATTGGGGTTCTTAGCCGGTGAACTGAACGTATTTCCAGGAGATTTATCGTCGACCAATTGACAGTAATCTCTCTTTCCTTTTCCGCTTATTGTTTGTATGTTGATTGCGTAGTATGCATATAGGATCTACATTGGTATCAGAGCCTGTTTATATTACTGTTGTTGGTCATAATAATTACGCTGTCATTATTTTTGCTTGAATGAAATATAAACTACGTGCTGGAAATAGTATTTTGCATGTGATTTTCGTGACCTTGTTTGAGCTTTAATTTATTACACAAAATTTTTCAATATGCAAATTATATATCGTTGGATTCGTCTTCGAATAACGAATCCGTCGATATATAATATGAATTTTTTCAACGAGAAACGAAGGAGTTATGGCCTTCCGAAGTTTGGGGACAGATTCGAACGAATTAGACCCAAACAGCACTAATGTTTTTCATGTTGAGCAACTTTGACCAGTCACAGCTTCGGAGAGTACAGTTCACCGTTGACGACCGAAGCCTCGAATATGACAACCGACGGTACGGTTGGAGAGAGGACGGCGAGAGGAGCAAACGGCCGTCGGCCCGACCGCCATCGTACCACGGCAAGGCGACGCGTGCACCTCACGCGCCAGGCGGGCGCGTGAGGCACATAGGGGGCGGCCTGCTCCAGTCAGCATCCCAGTCAGCACTTTTTGCTGACTGGGCAAGCTAACACCTCGTGCCGCGTGGCGCACAGGTCATCACTGACGTGGCCGCCTCCGTGGCAGCCACGTCAGCCCAAATGCTGCCTGTGCGGCTGACGCACCTGTGACACGCGGCGACGCCTCGGCGTGCCACGTGTCACCGACGCGTGCAGCACCCACCCGGCACTGGCCGGCGTGTCGCCAGTCAACCGCCGACCTCCGGCGGCGCGTGACCGCCACGCGTCGCCGCCAGCGACCGGAAAATTTTTTCAAAAAAAAAAAATTAATAAATAAATATTTTTTTATTCAAATTTTTTGGTTTTTAATTTTATTTAAAACCTAGCCTTTTATGCCATTTTTGAGTATTTTGAGCATGCAATTTCGTGGAAATTTTTTGGAAATATTATTTTCTATTTACTATGACATTTAATTATTATTTTTTTACTAATGTCGTTTGCATGCTTATGGCATGTGCATTTTTTTTTTTGCACAGGTGATGGTTCATAGATATGGTAATGTTGAGGACAACGACTTCTGGGTCCCCGCTGAGAGGGCTGCTCAGTATCCAAACATGCACCTTGCACCGGCTCTCGTCTATATATTTCCTCCAAATCTTCCTCAAATGATGGTGCCACCTCCCTTTCGACCTACTTACCCAGTCTAGCAGCAGCATCCGGCTGCTCCACCACCTCCACTTCCACATCAGCCGATGGGTTTTAGATGGGCACATCCTTTTCCCCATCCACACCCCCCGGTGGGACATTATTTCGGTCCACCGCCTCCTCAGCATCCACCGATGGTTCCACCACCGGCCCTAATGTATCCTGAGCATCATCCGGTTGCTCAAGCTTTTGTTCCTCCTTCTCCTGAGCAACACCCAGTTGCTCAAGCTCATGCACCTCCACCGTTTCCGCATGTGCATGGAGCTTATGTGCCTGGAGAGAACATCAACTTCATGGATGACATACTAGCAGAGCAGCAAGCGACTACCGAAGCTGAGTTGCAGCAGCAAAATGAGGCAGATGATGAGTTCGAAGATGAGCTCGAACCTCTGGAAGATGAGCTCGCCCAATGGGCTGGTGAAGGAGAGATCCCCGAGTGGGTTGATGAAGAACAGGACGAAGCCCAAGGGGCTGGAGAGGAGGAGGAGGTCGCCGAGTGGAATGGCGAGGAACAGATGGAAGTCGTCGATTTGGACGGCGACGAACCTGAGATACATGACGAGGCTCAGGATGGTGATAGTGTGATTACTGAGCCCGAGTACACCCCTCTCACACCATCCGATTGGGACCCAGAGGACTATCCATAGACCATATATCTTTTTAAAGGATTATTCATGTTTTGTTTAGAACTGTTTAGTATGCAATTTTTATTTAATATATTATAGATATATTTTTCACATGAATTCTTTATGATTATTCCTTGGTTGTTGTATAATTTAGTGGATGCTCTAGGCTTGCATGCTTAGAAATTGTTTGCACACGGCATGATTAACAAGTTGATGAAGTTTGAGGATAAGGATGGTGATTGGGTAGATTGCCTATCTTCTCCGATTCTCCCTCAGATTGATTCGATGAGTTTTTGATTGTTTTAGCTAGTGCGTTTATATTACTATCGGATGATTATGCTAGATTAAACATAGATGGTCTTATGTATCTTTTTGGTGCTTGTCAGTGATGGCCTCTGTTACTAAGTCTATTGTCGCTGAGCTGAATAAGGGTGACAAACTCAATGGAGACAACTACGATATCTGGCATCGCAAGATCTAGTATATCCTCGAGGAGCAATAAGCTCTCGAGACCCTTTCAAACACGATGGTCGAACCAGCGCATGGTTCCACTGCACAAGCGAGACATGATATGAATGCCTATTTGTCTTGGAAACGCAAGAATAGCATTGCGCGCATCACCATATTGTCGAGCATGGCTGATGATTTGATGTGTACTTTTGAGGATTACCACACTGCACAGGTTATGTGGGTAGCACTCAAGGAAAAATATGGTGGGACTTCAACCACCAAGCTCCGACGGCTGACGATTAAGTTTGATACTTATCGCAAGCGTGGTGATCATACTATACGCCAACATCTTCGTGAGATGACTAACATGATCCGCGAATTGAAATCAGCTGGTCATGTCCTAACGGACGAGCAACAAGTACAGGCAGTGATAAGGTCCCTCCTAAACAGTTGGGAAAATATGAAGATAAACATGACACATAATGATAACATCAAAACGTTTGATGATATCTCCCGTCATGTGGAACTTGAGGACGAGCGCTTAGAGGCGGCAAAATCCTCTGGTCAGCTTTACATGGCTGATTCAAATGTGCGTAGGGGCAGTAATGCTAAGCGCAAGAGGGGTAATAAGGGCAGTAAGAAAGATAAGGATTCGAGGAATCCTGCTAAGCCCGGGACCAAAAACCCTCAAAAGAAGGCAAGACGTGGAAAGGGGCAGAAAAGAGACATGGGAAAGATCAAATGTTACAATTGTAACAAGATGGGACACTTCGCTCGTGATTGTTCCGAGCCGAAAAAGGAGGTATCCTATTCTGATCTTAATATGTCTAATGTTTTTGTTTTTAGCACCGTTTTGCTTGCCGAGTCTTATTCTATGTGGATTGTAGACTCAGGGGCAACCGACCATGTAGCTAGAGATAGAGGAGCGTTCGTAGAGTACCGACGCATACCGCGTGGTACTAGATGGATATATATGGGGAACAACTCTCGAGTTGAAGTAAAAGGGATCGGCACTTGCAAATTGAGGATGCAAAGTGGCTACCTTTTACTGTTACATGATGTCCTCTACGCTCCTGAGATTAGACGTAGTCTCGTTTCAATCTCTGTTTTGATGACTTTCGGATATAAACTTGTGTTTGAATCGAAAGTTTTGAGTTTGTATTATGACTCTGTTTTTATTGGTTCTGGACGAAAGGCTGATGGATTTATTTATCTTTGCATTGATGATTATGTGAACCCTTCTTATGTCGATAGTGATACTAGTTTTACTCTTGTTGCATCTAGTGATATTGATATTTCCACTTGGCATGCTAGACTTGGTCATATAGGACAAGATAGAATGAACAGATTGGCAAAAGAGGGGATTTTAGGATCTTATAATAAGATCGAGTTGCCAGTCTGTAATCATTGCCTAGCTGGGAAGGCCACTAGAAAACCTTTTGGAAAGGCAAATAGAGCCACTTTTCCTTTGGAGATAGTTCATTCAGACATATGTGGACCTATGAATGTTAGGGCTAGAAGTGGTGCATCATATTTCATTACCTTCATAGATGACTTCACTCGTTTCGGTATAGTCTATCTAATCTCCCATAAGTCTGAAGCTTTAGATTGCTTTGGAAAATTTTTGGCTATGGTGGAGAATCAATTAGATAGGACTGTTAAAGTGCTACGCATTGACCGAGGCCGAGAGTATCTATCTGACCAATTTAAGACATTGTGTCAGGAGAAAGGTATAATGAGACAGTTGACTATTCCCAGGACTCCTCAGCAAAACGGAGTTGCCGAGAGGAGGAATAGAACACTGTTAGAAATGGTACGATCAATGATGGCACAAGCAAATCTTCCAATATCTTATTGTGGAGATGCACTTTTGACAGCGACCCACATATTAAATAAGGTTCCAACGAAATCAATGACTACTACACCCTATGAGTTATGGACAGGTAGAAAACCTGACCTCTCCTATTTGCGACCCTGGAGGTGCGCGTGTTATGTACATGATCTTTCTAGCCTATATGGGAAGCTAGGTGCGAGGGGTAAAAGATGTATTTTCATAAGATATCCCGAGCAATCCAAAGGATATGTACTAATAGAAGAAAATTCAGATGGTACCATTTCTGAATTAGAGTCACGTGATGTTGTATTCCTTGAGAATGAATTCCCCAAGAGGGGTGAAATAGAAAGAGAGACTTTCTTCTTTGAACAAAACGAATCAGAGGACTTGGTTCCTCCACAGATGGGTATTGATCCTAGTGGGAGTGAACAAATGCCTGAAGAATCAGCTCCACTGGCACATGACAGTGGGAGTACGCAGATTCCTGATTCTTCAATGCCCGAGTCATCGAATCGAAGAAGTAGAAGAGTCCCCATTCCCCAACGATGTTATGAGATTGAAGGGAAAACGTTCATGATGGCTTTACACGATGGTGATGAACCAAAGAACGTAAAAGAAGCTCTCAATTCACCCGCCAAGGATCTATGGATGAAAGCCATGGATGAGGAAATGAAATCGATGAAAAGTAACCATGTTTGGGACTTGGTTGACTTACCGCCAGAACATAGAGCCATCGGAAATAAATGGGTCATTCGCGTTAAACGGAAGGCTGATGGTTCAATCGAGAGATATAAGGCAAGATTGGTGACGAAAGGCTATACCCAACTTGAGGGCATAGATATGAGGAGACGTTCTCACCTGTGGTGAGATTCGCTTCTATCCGCCTAATTTTGGTCTTAGTCGCACATATGGACTTGGAATTGCATCAAATGGATGTCAAGACCGCTTTCCTCAATGGAGGACTGGAGGAAGAGATTTACATGGAACAGCCTGAGGGTTTTATAACTAAAGGCAAAGAAAAGAAAGTGTGTAAACTCTTGAGGTCCATTTATGGACTCAAAAAATCCTCCAGGCAATGGTACCTGAGATTTCATGACTCGGTGTTGTCATATGGTTTCCAAATGACACAAGAAGACCATTGCGTTTATGTGAAGAAGTCCAGTGACGGTTTTGTGTTACTGTCATTATATGTAGACGACATTGTCTTGGCTTGCAACAACAAGGACATTCTAATGTCAACGAAGAACTGGTTGTCGACAACTTTTGAGATGAAGGACATGGGTGAGGCTACCTATATATTAGGAGTCAAGATTTCAAGGGATCGAAGTAAGAGGCTATTAGCTTTATCGCAAGAGCTCTACATTCAAAAGATCCTTGAACGTTTCCATATGGCTAATTGCAAACCTATGGATACACCCATTGCAAAAGGGCAGACTTTAAGTCTTGAGATGTGCCCTAAAACTCCGCAAGAGCGTGAGAAGATGCAGAAAGTTCCATATGCAAATGCCATTGGCAGCCTGATGTATGATATGTTGTGTACAAGGCCCGATATCTGCTATGTAGTAGGACTAGTAAACAGGTATCAGTCTAATCCAGGACAAAAGCATTGGATTACTGTGAAACGGATTCTAGCATATCTAAAAGGAACCTCAGATTATGCTCTATGTTACCAAGGTAGTGAAAGCCATCTAGTGGGTTACACTGACGCTGATTGGGGTAGCGACTTAGATGAGAGGAAGTCAACTTCCGGTTATGCTTTCATTTTGAGTCATGGAGCAATCTCCTAGAGTAGCAAGAAGCAGACTTGCATAGCATTATCCACCATGGAAGCAGAATTTGTAGCCTGCTTGGTGGCTGTGCAGGAAGCTGTCTGGCTCAAAAGGTTCTTAGATGACCTTAACCTAACTGAGAGTGAGCCAAAGCTTGTCACTGTATATTGTGATAGTCAGGCAGCTATTGCCTACACTAAGGACGCTAAGTATCACAGTAAGTCTAAGCACATAGAGACTAAGTACCACTTTGTCAGGGATATAGTGACAAAGAAGCATGTAATAGTCAGATATATATCTACACATGATATGGTAGCAGACCTATTTACTAAGGCTGTAACTAGAGATGTTTTTGTCAAGCATTCTAGGTCTTTGGGTCTACGTAGATTGTAATGTCTTGGATTGTTATGCCTATGTTTTATTTGATAATTGTTTATCTTCATGTGTTTTCTGGCATATAGAGAGTTAATTCATCCGAGAGTATGTCGTCAGGTTTGAGAGACTTGCGCACTTGCACGCGCAGTTGCCTTGATTATCCGGTGATAATGCAAGATGAGATCTATACACTTATGTTCTGAATGGGAGTTTCATGAACTAAGAGGTATACAATAATCGCCTTGACGTGGTCGTCAAGATGAGATTCTCCAACATGGATTGAGAATCGCTTATGAGAACCACAATCATGAGACCTGACTAGCCGGACTAGACTTTTGAGTCATCACACTTAGGAAAATGGGAGTGATCAAGTCTGAGGAATAGCTTTGTGCTATCGTCCGGACAATGAACTATCATAATAGACATACGCGCCTAATGTAGAGGCAAGGTTCATTGTCGCGCATGCTTTTATACCGTGCGAGCTATAAGTTGACCTTATGGGAGATAAGTTTGAGAACAGTCCCTACTCCTTATCGTGCAAAGTCCCATATTTATTTATCCTTAGTACAATCTCTTTTGTATCCGGAGTGTTGGGGTAATGACTGTGTCATTGGCATGTCTTTCTATGGCTACGGTAAATTCGGTCTATGTGACATGACCGTTATGTCGGTTACTTTCATCGACTTTTGGGACAAGAGCGAATTGGAAGACTCTGATTGTATTCACACTATTTAAATCACACGCTAGCGGACTGTGGTTCTTGGGAACACAGTTGTGATTAGAAGTACTTCGAAGTTTTCAGAACATTGGTTCGTTTGGGACCGAACATGTCTGAAGTGAATTCAAATCATGGTAGTCTGGGATATGAAGTGAATTTCGAGATTGTTCTTCTTTATTGAAGAAACTGGTTTATTTGGTCACACCGGTTATTTGCCGTATAAAACCAATTGATTGAACGACGCGTGCTTTCTCTGTTTAAGCCTTGACGGTCCTTAGTGGGCCTCTCTTGTGTGAGTGGGAGAATGTTGGACTTATAATGAATATGGGCTGGCCCAAGCCTTATATAGATGTGGGCTTGGGGCCTTTGGGCCTGGGTGATAGGTCCACCCAAGATATGCCCAGGCCAGATCTCACTTACTTGTCCATTAAGTAATGGATTAGTGAGAGATCAGGAGATTAGAATTCAAGAGTTTGAATTCAAATGAGTCCTAGTTCAAGTGAACTAGCCAAGGACTACTATAAATAGAGTCCTCCTCTCATTCATTCAATCATCCCAAAAACTTCACATATCAGAGCGTTCTCTGAAACGTGAATTGCAAACAGTGTTTGCAAAGTGAAACATACTCCAAGGTTTCCAAGAGTTTAAGTTTTGAAGAGATTCCGCATTCGTGTTCTAGAAGAGCAATTGGGGTTCTTAGCCGGTGAACTGAACGGTATTTCCAGGAGATTTATCGTCGACCAATTGACAGTAATCTCTCTTTCCTTTTCCGCTTATTGTTTGTATGTTGATTGCGTAGTATGCATATAGGATATATATATATATATATATATATATATATATATATAGGATGGTAGGTATGTGGCTATTATTGTTTTTAATTAATATTAAATATATTAATATAATTTTATTTTTAAAACAATATTACAATTTTTTAAAAAATTAATATACATTAATTTATACAATAAATAACAAAAATTATAAATATTTAATTAACATATATTTCATTTATTTCAAAATTTCAAACTATTTTTAATTAAAAATACACGCTATTTTTAAATAGAATATCAAAATTTGATCATAGGATAATATTAATTTTAAAAATTTCCTACTTAACATATATATATATATATTTACATGCAATAAATTATATATTAACTTGGAAACCATTTATATAAATGATTGAGTAATCAATAGCACCCTCACCATTACATCTGGAAAAGAAAATTGAAACTATCAACTCAAATGCTACTATCCATTAGTCCATCTATCGTATCGTTTCTTGTGAAGAAGATACAGTATTGTTAACGCTGCAGTAGCCAACGATTTTCACCTCCAGTTCGCTAAACATCTAATTGATTCGGTCAATAGAGACGGTATGTATTTATTATAGTATCCTATCCAAGCTAACGCGAAAATGGTGAAAAATTCAAAAGGTATAACTGGAAAAGAATAGTAAAGAAATCTCTTTTCCATCATCCGTCAAATCCCGTCGCGGAGGAGAAACTGCATCATCCACGCCGTTTACGATGACTTTTTCACCCCCTTTTCACTAAATATCTAATTGACTTGGTTAATGGAAATGAACATAATGAAAATTTAGAATTACTGTGCGGTAGAAATAATTTAAATTTGTTTAAAAATTAAATAAATAAAATTATAAATAATTTAAAGTAGATTGAAGTATTTAGAAATTTATTAAAAAATTAATTATTTAATTTCTTTTCATAAAATAATGAAATTTCGAAAAATGATTTGGGGGATGTTATTAAAAACGGATTTAGGATTGGAAGCCGGCTCGTGAACGGTCCGAACTCGACTCGTTTAAAACGCGGTTTGAGTTCGGATAAAATTTATGGGGAGCCGAGGCACTGTTAGGAAAAACTCCTGATTGCAAGAATATATTGTGCTAACCTAATGCGGAAACAGGCAGCAAATATAATACCCCAATAGTAATGGATAATAATAAACCTACAGAAAGAGTAGACACACAGATTTACGTGGTTCCCCAAATTGCTGGTACGTCCACGGAGGCGCCGATAATATTATTAAGATGGAAGAGTACACACTCACTTACCCAACACTCAATAATGAATAATCCACACTCTTAACAATCACTCAAGTGTTTCTCCTCACAAGTGTTTCGCTCTCTCACGATCCCTCACTTGTTGAACTCTTGAAACCAATACTTGAATCTACTCCTGAAGGGATGTGATTTTCTCTGCCTCAAAATCTGTCACCACTCCAAACCTGGTAACCCATCTTAAGTTTATATAGCAACAACTTAAGGTAAAACCTAATGGGCCTTAATATTACAAAGCCCATAACCATGGTCCCCACATGACCGGGAACCATCCTAACAAATCTCCCCCTTCCCGATTATGTGGGGGGATACGTCAACCCGGCAATCTCCTTGCAGACTTCAAGCTTCTCTCTTGGCAGTGTCTTCGTGAGCATGTCGGACCCATTAAGATCAGTATGAACTTTTTCAAGCTCTATCTCCTTGTCATTTATGACATCCCTAATCCAATGATATCTGACATCAATGTGTTTAGATCTGAAGTGAAGCGAAGAATTTTTTGTAAGGTGGATTGCACTCTGACTATCACAAAACAACTGGTACTTGCCTTGGCTCAATCCCAGTTCAATTAAAAACTTCTTCATCCATATCAACTCCTTACATGCTTCTGTGGCTGCAATAAACTCAGCTTCAGTCGTAGACAATGCAACACATTTTTGTAACATTGATTGCCAAGAGGCAGCTCCCCCTGAAAAATTAATCAAGTACCCCGAAGTGGATTTTCGTGAATCAATATCACCTGCCATATCTGCATCGGTGTATCCAGACAATACCGGTTTGTCACCTCCAAACCATAAGCATACTTTTGAAGTTCCCCGCAGATATCTAAGAATCCACTTAACTGCCTCCCAATGTTTCTTTCCAGGCTTTGAAAGAAATCTACTCACTACTCCAACTGCATGAGCAATATCTGGCTGTGTACACACCATGGCATACATTAAACTTCCAACTGCTGAGGCATAAGGTACTCGTTCCATCTCTTGTTCTTCTTCTTCATTAGAAGGGCTATGCTTGGAACTTAACATAAAGTGATTAGCAAGAGGACAACTAACCGCTTTAGCATAATTCATATTAAACCTTTGGAGTACCTTTTCAATGTACCTCTCTTGTGACATCCACAATTTCTTGGCACTTCGACACCTTATAACTCTTACCCCAAGGATTTGCTTAACCGGCCCCAAATCCTTCATGGCAAAAGATAAACTCAGCAAGTTTTTCAGACTGTTAATCCTAGAGATATTCTGACCAACAATAAGGATGTCATCCACATAGAGCAATAATATCACAAAATCATCATCAGAGAATTTTTGAAAGAATACACAATGGTCTGAATTAGTTTTCTTGTACCCGTGACTCGCAATCACCGACTCAAACTTTTTATACCATTGTCTAGGCGCCTGTTTCAAACCGTAAAGGCTTTTCTTCAACTTGCACATAAAACTTTCATTTCCCTTAACAACAAAACCCTCTGGCTGCTCCATATAAATCTCTTCTTCTAAGTCACCATGAAGAAAAGCTGTCTTCACATCCATTTGTTCTATCTCTAGATCAAGGCTAGCTGCCAAACCAAAAACAATCCGAATAGATGACATCTTAACAACTGGGGAGAAAATTTCATCAAAATCTATACCTTTTATCTAGTTAAAACCCTTTACAACCAGCCTAGCTTTGTACCTGGGTTGTTTACTGAACTCATCATGCTTCAATTTATAAACCCATTTATTCTTCAAAGGTCTCATACCTTCAGGTAACCTATCTAGCTCATATGTATGATTTTGATATAAGGACTCCATCTCATCCTCCATTGCAATGAGCCACTCCTTTTTATGCTCATCATCCATAGCTTCAGCATAACACTCGGGTTCTCCCCCATCAGTCAACAACACATAATCACTGGGAGAATATCGAGTAGAGGGACGTCGATCTCTAGCAGATCTCCTAGGTTGAACATCATGAAGATCATCAGGAACCGATAATTGTTCACTCGATTCGGCATCTTCATTAGAGTGTGAGAAATCTCCTGTCTCAGCTACAGCCTCCCAATCTTCAACCTGCATAGGCTGTTCAATGGAAATATTAGGAGTTAAATCCACCAAACTCTCATTCCTCTTTGATTCTGAATCTTTAAACTTCTCAAAGTCGTGAATGATTTGGTCTTCCATGAACACCACATCTCTACTTCTCACCAGTTTCCTTGCAGCCGGATCATAAAATCTATATCCGAACTCATCTTGACCATAACCAACAAAAATGCACTGTCGGGTTTTCATATCAAGTTTGGATCTTTCATTTTTAGGAACATGCACAAAAGCCTTACACCCAAAGACTCTTAAGTGATCATAGGTCACATTTTTACCTGTCCAAACTTTCTCAGGTACATCAAACTTTAATGGAACACAAGGCGTGAGGTTTAGAACATGTACCGCAGTACCCAAAGCTTCACCCCAAAATGACATTGGCAGTTGAGAATGAGATAATAAACATCTCATCCTTTCAGTTATTGTTCTATTCATCCTCTCCGCTAAACCATTCAACTGAGGGGTTTTAGGAGTTGTCTTTTGATGGCGTATACCCTGCTGTCTACAATACTCATCAAAAGGACCTGTATATTCTCCCCCATTATCTGTTCTGATGCACTTCAATTTCTTCCCCGTTTGTCTTTCAACAAGTGCTTGAAATTGCTTGAACACATCTAAAACTTGATCTTTAGTCTTCAAGGTATAAACCCAAGTCTTCCTTGAATAATCATCTATGAAGGTCACAAAATACAAGGCACCTCCAAGTGACTTCACCTTCATAGGCCCACAAAGATCTGAAAGTACAAGGTTAAGTATATTTAATTTCCTCTTAGATGAAGAGCGATGAAAACTAACCCGTTTTTGCTTTCCTGCCAAACAGTGGGAACACCCCCTCAATTTTTCTGGGTTCTTCAAATCAGAAATTTCCATCTTCTTGCTCAGAAAATCTAAGCCTTTATCACTGATGTGCCCGAGTCTCTTATGCCACAATTCAGTTTTATCCCCATCCTGAACTGCATTAATGACAGATTTTGAAAGCTTAGCTTGCAACGTATATAGGTTAGATTGTCTCTTACCTCTAGCCACTACCATAACTCCTCTACTGAGCTTCCACTGACCATTACCAAAAAAGTTGCAATATCCTTCATCATCAAGCTTTCCTGTAGAGATGATATTCACACGAATATCAGGGATGTGTTTGACATTCTTCAAAATCAACTTGGAGCCGTTATCTATCTCCAATATCACGTCACCATATCCAATGACTTTAGCCTTATTATTATTTCCCATCTTTACACTCCCAAAATCACCAGCAATGTAAGATGTGAAAAAATCATGCTTTGATGTAGCATGTATTGAAGCTCCACTATCAATCACCCAGCTAGTCTCATGTATTGTGAAATTTATGAGGTCATCATACACAAGCAAAAAGTCATCATCTACAGCAGTAACTCTGTCATCTTCCCCTTCACTTTTCTTTTCTTGACTGGCATCCTTCTTCTGATCCTTTTTCAGCAATCTACAATTTTTCTTGATATGCCCTTTCTTGTGACAATAATAACACTCAACATTAGAATGTTTGTTTGACCTGCTTCTGCTCTGGTTCCTATTCCTTGGACCTCTATTCATACTTCTCCCACTCCTTTCAGTAATAAGGACTTCTGAAGTAGATGTTGAGCCTTGAGTCTTTCTTCTCATCTCCTCATTCAGAATATTACTCTTTACCATATCCATGGTTATTGTACCATTCGGGGCAGAATTTGATAAAGACATTCTGAAGGTCTCCCATGAATCTGGAAGTGTTCCAAGTAACCATAGAGCTTGCACCTCATCGTCAAACTTAATACCCATCCCTGCCAATTGGTTTATGATACCCTGATAGGTATTCAAGTGATCTGTCAACGGAGCACTGTCATCATATCGTAGATGCATCATCTGCTTCATCAGAAATAATTTATTATTTCCAGTTTTCCGAGCATATAACTCCTCAAGCTTTGTCCATAAGGTTCTAGCGTGAGTCTCACCACTCACATGATTCAAAACATTATCACTAACCCACTGCCTAATAAACCCACATACTTGCCTATGTAGCAAATTCCATTGAGCATCAGTCTTATCTTCAGGTTTCTCCAAGGCAAACACAGGTAGGTGAAAATCCTTCACATACAAGAGATCTTCCATCTTACCCTTCCAAACGTGATAATTAGAACCAGACAAAGTAACCATTCTACTCAAGTTTAGATTATTATCCATACTCATTTTTGCAATCTGACAACCCAAGCTCTGATACCACTTTGTTAGGAAAAACCCCTGATTGCAAGAATATATTGTGCTAACCTAATGCGGAAACAGGCAGCAAATATAATACCCCAATAGTAATGGATAATAATAAACCTATAGAAAGAGTAGACACACAGATTTACGTGGTTCCCCAAATTGCGGGTACGTCCACGGAGGCGCCGATAATATTATTAAGATGGAAGAGTACACACTCACTTACCCAACACTCAATAATGAATAATCCACACTCTCAACAATCACTCAAGTGTTTCTCCTCACAAGTGTTTCGCTCTCTCACGATCCCTCACTTGTTGAACTCTTGAAACCAATACTTGAATCTACTCCTGAAGAGATGTGATTTTCTCTGCCTCAAAATCTGTCACCACTCCAAACCTGGTAACCCATCTTAAGTTTATATAGCAACAACTTAAGGTAAAACCTAATGGGCCTTAATATTACAAAGCCCATAACCATGGTCCCCACATGACCGGGAACCATCCTAACAGGCACGAGTCTCAAAACTAAAAACTCGCGAGCTTGACGAGTTTAATCTGTACGAACCTATTATATTATATATTTAAATATTTTTTAATAAAATTATATTAAAATAATATATTAAATTAATAATTTATTTTATATATTTCAATATTTTTTAATAAAATTATATTAAAATAATATATTAAATTAATAATTTATTTTATATATTTCAATAAATCGAACCCGAACCGAGCTTCTGAGCCGAGTCCGAACTCGGACATAAACTCGCGAGCCCGAGGCCAAACTTGGATGTCAAAGGCTTGGCAAGCCTCTAGCCGAGCCCGAGCCTATATGAGTTCGGGCTCGGCTCGTCTCGAACGCCCCTAAACAGATAAATTGAGAATGAGTACCGAAATGACAAAAATACCCTTAATTTTGAAATTTTAATTATATTTTTTAATATAAATATATATATTTTTTGTAAAATTTCGTATTTCTAAATATGACCATCAATACTTTTAATATTATTAATATAAAAATATATAGTTTTTTTAAATTGATATTTTGTAATATTTGTGTCATAAAAATTTTGCATTATTTTTTTATTTGTAATAATAATTACAATTTAAAAAATCCAATTATTACTATTATAGATATTATTGTCTAGTAAAGTTATTTTAAAAAATCTATTATTATAAATAAATAATATAACTACCCATTTTAGTAATTTTAAATAATCTTCCAATTATTTAAATATATAATAAAAATAATAATTATTAATATATGATAAAAAGAAATTAAACATACTTAAAAGAAATTTAAAAAATAAATACACTCACAAAATAATGAACGGTAAAAGAAAAATACATTTTAAAAAGAAATATATATATTTATTTATTTTAATAATTTTGAAATACTTATACTTATTTTACTAAATCCCATTTATCTTACTTATTTCAAAAGCTAATTATTAAAACATATTTTTTTCAAACAACTATTATATTCCAAATACACCCATTGTCTATTACTACAGTGTTTTTCTATATCCTATCCAACAAATGAAGCTAATGTGTGAAATTAAAAAAAAATATATATATATATATATATATATATATATATAATTGAAAAAGATAAAGTGAAGCAGTCGTTGCACTCTTTTATAACATTACTCTTTTATATATAACCAGGAAGGAAGCTGCTATAAGATTTGAAAAATTGTATTGGAATTTATTGTACATATGTTTCCAAATTATAATAATATTCAGATTGTATAAATCTCTATGCCTTAACACTATTAGTCACCAACGTGGATGTGCTTGCTTACCACCATCTCCTCCTCCTCATCTCTGCAAGTTTCCTCCACCGCCTCCTCTGGTTAATTTCAAAAACCCCCCAATTTTTGAAATATTTTACTTTTGTTACTCGATTTTGCAAACTTCTAACAAACTACCCCAAACCTATCTAAACCTCAAACCACCTGTGGTTTTGATGAAGTGTGGGTGGTTTTTGTGTTTATGGGTGATTTTTTTCTAATTATTTGGTTTTAAAAATTTGTAAATTTTTGGTTTAATAATTTTAGTAAATTTTAAATATTTTATTAAATATTTAAATAATATTTTACTCATATATTTTTATTTTAAATATTCCCTTAAATAAACAATTTTTTAATTATTATTTTAGAAAAATTTTATTTTAATTTATTAATTTATTAATTTTAGTAATTTATAATTTTAAATTTTAAATTTATTTTTACTAAACTAAATACATTATGTTTTGAATATTTTAAATTTATTAGTTTATTATTATTTTTAAACTAATAATAATAATTTCTTAGTTTTAATTTTTAATTTTACTAAACTATAACCAGTATCAATAATTTTTTAAAAAAATTAATTCTTTTATTTAATTATTTGAATAATTTAATAATTTTTATTTTTAACTTTAAATTTTTAATTTGATATATACAACCAAAAATTATATAATGTAGCTTGTTTTTAAAGAAAAAATGGGTTCTATTCTATATTTATTTTTTCAAAAATAAAATAATTATTAAATATATCAACATTTTTTAAATTACATTTTAGTTTTAAACATTTTATTTATTCATATTTATTTTAACAAATCAATAAAATTATAAAACAATAATAATATAATTTTTTTAAAAAGTTTCCAAACATATCTATAATTAAATAATCTCTTGTTCTAGTTTTTGGGAAATTAAAAATTAAAAATTAAAACAAAAATTATTAAAAATTATTTAACAAAATATTTAAAAATTATTAAATCTATAATTTTTTTATTTAGTAAATTTTAAAAATAAAAATTAAAAGTATAAGTTATTAAAATTTATTAAACCAAACATTTAAAAAATATTAAAATAAATAATAATTTATTTTAGTTCAATAAAATTTAAAAAAAAATTCAAATAAAAAATTTTAATTATTTAATAAAATATTTAAAATTTACTAAAATTATTAAACAAAAAATTTACAAATTATTAAAACAAAATAATTAGCAAAACCACCCACATCTCAACAAAACTACTAGTGGTTTTAGTTTTGAGTAATTTTGGGGTGGTTTGTTAGAAATTTGCAAGACAAGTGTTAGAAGTAAAATGTTTTAAAATTTTAGTGGTTTTTGGAATTAACCCTTATTACTATTATAATGTCTTTGCATGTGATTATAAACTTATTGAGTGTGAAATGTTAAACATAGTATTCATCCATTTCAAATTTACGTTCATATATGATTATTCGGTATGTAAATTTAGAATAGAGAAAGGATACGCTTGAAATTTCACTCATCTATAACATCTAATTTTCCATAATTAAGAATTCTCAATACAATACAATATGTGAAGTAAATCTTTGACTTCAAATTATCATGAATATTGAATGATTATGAACCACATACTTTTTGCCTTTCACGGCATAAATGTTATCCATATTCATGAGAATAATATCTCCCATCCTTCGTGCAACTCCAACCAAATTCTGCATATTAGAAGAGAATTTTTAATTGTTAAGATATTACTGTGTCTAGAAAAATAACCAAAATGTTAAAAATACAATAAATATATATATATATATATAAATTTCTCAAGATATTGAAGTAAATTAAAACTAAATATAAAAATTATAGTATCATTTTGTTATTCAATGAATTTTTGAATTTAAAATTTTGATTCTTACCGGGAGGGTAGGGAGAAAATAAAACTAGTTTGTAGTGTTTGTTATATTTTCATTTATACATATTGATTTGTCTGTAATAAACTACTATTTATATAATAAAATAAAGAATTTTACAAATTTTGATTATAAATTGTTTATGATATAGGTCAATATTTTTCTATTATTTTTTAAAAGTAAGATTTCTTATATTTATATTATTTATTTCAAGAAAATTGAAATATTTTTTACTTGATTTAAATTGAATTATAAAATCATTAAAATTAAATAGATTAAATTTATAATAATAATATTAATATCAAATTATTTGAGTTAAAATACAATATAACTAGGTGGCAATGAGTGGATCCAACCGAATTAATTTTACCCGTGACTGATTAGTAAATTAGTTTCTAACAGGGGCGGTCCTCTCTCTTTCCTTCAAACAGCCAATGCCCTCAAATTCAATCTAAATAGATTTACTATCAACTGATTTGATACATCATACGTCAAATTTGGTCTATATAACTATTATTAGTATTTTTTATATTTTTATTAATAATCGTTAATATTTATTCTTTTTCAACGAATTGATTTATAATAATAAGTAAGATATATATTTTTTAAATGGATAAAAAAATATATATACACAAACTACATAACAGTATTATTCATTGAATGATAAATTAAATTTAAATAGAAATAATTAAATAGATATGTAATGTATTTCAATAAGTATTTTTTTAAAACTTCAATTGCATATATTAATATTAATATTATTATTAATATATATATATAATTACGTACTTTTATATATAATCAGATGATAGAATGAGTTAATTTTTTTTATAAAAAAAAAATAAAAATAAAAATTCTTCACGTGATAATTCGATTGAATCAGTATTTTTATTATACTTGTTTCAAACTAAAAGCTTTTACCTTCAAATTTAATAAAAGTACCGTATCAAATTGGGTTCGAGTAAGGTCGTATTTTGTTTCTTATTCTAAAAATAATATTATATTTTATTATTATATATAAATCTTTTTAATAAATAAATTTAATTTAAAAATAATATATTATTAAATTATTTTATTTGTTAAAATTTTAATTTATAGTTGTTTGATAACAGAAAGGGAATACACACTAGCACCTTAGTTAAAAGTACATGACAAATTACTGTTATATACCCTGACAAATTGTTGTTATACATCCTGACAAATGCTTCCATTGAAATTAACAATATTGCTCTCAAATAACTCGGGACAAACATTAAGAAATTCATATAAATTATTAAATTCAAAAGAGGAAATAAGAAAATAAAAATTAAAATAATTTTGTAAGCAGTTTATCCACATTTTTATAAGATAATAAAATATAGAAAAAAAAATTAAAAGTAGGTGAAATTCTGATCAAACTGACCAATCAGTATACACCGTCTCAATAGGCAAATGGATCAAGAATTATAAATATGGTCTGCATTGTAAACCAATTCACCTAAAATTTGTCATCCACCTGCACCTAATTGTTTTGCCTGCATCTGTCACTTAACTGATCATTTTAATTTTATCCTATTGTGATTTAAACTTATTTACTTCTTTCATCGGGGCTTCCAAGTGATATCATGGTTGAAATTCAAGAGGGGTCCTTTAATCTCCATAAGATGTACTTTAATTATTGTAGCTTTAGATCCTATTCCATTTTAGAGGGCATGGTTTGAGTTGAAGTTTGGTTGTGCTAATTTAATTGCAAATTTATAATTTGAATTTTCCAATTGTAGCTATCACCATGATTAGGCCGGACATGATTCGAGCTAAGTCGAGTTTACCCTAATTCGGCTCGACTCGTTTAATTTTTATTGAGCTCAAGTTTGGCTCATTTAATTAAAGAGTTTAACTTTTAAGCTCAAATCAGCTCAGTTAAAAATTAAGAGCTCACTTAAAGCTCACGAGCTACTCGAGCTCGATAAACTAACTTGATAACTATACTAATTTCGGATAATTTATTTAAAATAAGAAGAAAGAGATAATATGAATAATATTTTTATATTACTTTAGTTTATAGAAATTTATTTTTATTTTTATTTTCAATAGAAATTATGTGAATATGCATCCAAATCAATTTGTGGTTGGTAAAATGAATTATATTTTATTTTTTTTATTTATATCGTATTATATTTTATAATTTTAATTAACAAAATTTATCAAACTAGCTCACAAGCCAACGGGTCGGACACATCCAACCTCAAGCTCAACTCATTTAATAATCGCAATTAAAAATTAAAACTCAAACTTTAACTCACTGTAATTCTGTACTACTTAATTCCGCACTACAATTTAAGGTTCCAGAAGAATACTACAGTTCAAATTGTGTGTTCTCTAATTCATTTGTTTCAGTATTCTATTGCTAGTGAAGATTGCACAATCAACCACAATCAACCAATTCCCAAGTATGTAATTATCTATTCAATTTACTTATTTACTTACGGTATTTTTCTCTCACTTCTACCCTCTAACTCTATTTTCATCTTTTCAACAAAGCTTTCATTTTAATTTTAATTTTAATTACAATTCCGATTCCGATTCCGATTCCGATTCCCATTTTGATTTTGATTTTGAAGAACTTCTTACATTTATATTTTTGCTATGCCTTTCTCTACCCAAAAAAAACTGAGGTAACTACCCTGAGAGTGATTTTAGTGGTAAAAAGGCTGACTTTATTTGGTGTTTGCCGAAATGAAAATTGACACAAGAATCATATGCCCCAGAATGCAAAAAGGCATATATAAAGAGAAAGCGACTGGGTCAATGACTATCCTATCATTTAGATGATAACACCACCTTTTTCCTGCGTGGAAGATATATGGATGCAAGTTGTACCCTGCAAAATGCATGTATTGGTTGAGCAAGAATATATTCCCATTATGTGTGAATAAAGATGATATATATCTATATCAAGATATATGTGTGTAAATAGAGCATGGGGAGAGCAAAGTGATAAAAAAAGGAGAGAGGCCTTACATGGCGTGTTAAGAGTATTGTTTGATAGCCAAGGATGACTTGCCTGAGTGATCGTGATCGTGATCGTGATCATGATCATGAGATTGAGTGATGATTCTGATTCTGATCTCCCAGGCAGTCTCCTTCGCTAAGCTGACAAACTCTTCATATCATGCTTGGCCTCTTCTCTTCTCTGCTTCTTCTATAATATTTATTTATTTGTACTCTCAGTGTAGTCGAGAATAGCAACAAGCAAGCAAGTTTCTTCTCGTAATACTAGCTCATTAATTGTGGACACAAGTTCATTCCACGTATCCACACATTTTATTTCTTTGGGTGGAAAAACAAAATGGATTTTTACTCTAAAAAATCAATCCATCCTTATATCACACTATTTTATTTTCTCATTTAATATTTTGCTTCATCAATTAATTCATTTGGGCTTGAATTGTTTTCATTTTATCCATCATTTTCTTTATATTCATCTCATTCCATTATACTACATGGTATTTATAATTATATTTTTATGATTATATATTTTAAAATAATTTATGAATATTTTCTCACTTTTCAATTTATATATCCCATCAGATGTCTTCTAATGTTTTAATTTTTGTAATTTTTTAAAAAAAAAATTACCAAGGATAAAATTTAAAAAGTTACTTTTAGCTCAATATTTAATTTAATATAAAATTAAATAATTGGTAAAATATTACTTTTAGTCAAAATGACTATTACCATTTCTAACGGAAAAATTTAGATTTTTAAACTGAATAATAATTTTGGATTTTAATCATTAAAATAAATTTTTGGTGAATTATGGAAGTGACGGAATTCAGTTTCCTTGAAAATTGGACTTGTAATTGTATCGAACCCAATTTGTCCCAATATGAGATCAAGCCCAAAAGATCTCAACACAGCACACATAACACCCACCACCCAACAACTCCCAACACTTGCACTCTCTTCTACCCCTCCTTTTCTTCATATGTTTCCTCCCATTCCTACAAACCAGACCCTAACTCTCATTTTTCTCATCATCACAACCACCATCCGCACTTCATTTACTTTAACAACCTTCAATAAGGTTATTAATTCCTTTAACAACCTATTTAAATCAATGAAATCAATAAAAATTCTCCACTTGTCATTTTTTTTTTCACGTCTACAACTTTAGCTAAGTAATCAAGGTAGTGTACTTCTCCTATCATGAAGTTTATCTACTTCATGATTTATGATTTGATTCCTCTTATGAGAAAATTTCTCGCACTTTTTATTTTATTAGTTTAAAAGGTGTGACACTTAATTCATGTGTAATTATGTCGGATGTGCTCTGATTTAAATCTTTTTTCTTGGGTCTTTGACGTAGAACGAAAGTAATAAAGAATACTATTTAGATTCAGGCACGAGTTTTGGATATCTAATTTTATTTGGCCGGGACGATGAACCCCTAATCTAAAAGATAAATAAAGTCTAATCCAAGAAAAAATTACGGCAAAGTCGAAATATTCTTATTACAATTAAAAAAAAAATCTTAAATCTCTCTTACAACGTCTCAAGAGGACATATTTATTATAAATAAATAAAAAACTAATTAAAAATCTAACAATATAAACCTAATAATAATAATAATAGAAAATCTAATCAAAATAAAAAGAAATTCTAATGACAATATATAAATAAGTAGGCTAGTTTAACCATCCAAATAAAAGAGAGAAAAAATCCTAATAAAGGGTTACACCCTTTTCTCCACCAACTTGGCCCATTGATCCACGTCGGTCTTTCTTAGTAGACCACTGCCTCTATAACATTGAACCCTTACCTAACCTAGTGAAACCTATGGTGTAAAGCTCGAATGTTACATTACCAATAACATATACTTATATTTTAAGGGTTATTTCCAAAAACACCCCATTTTTTTAAACGTTTCACTTTGAGCACTCGGTTTTGAAAGTTCTGGAAAATCACCCCAAAATCAAAACCACTAGTGGTTTTTGGTATTTTTGTGAGTGGTTTTGGGGTTGTATGAGTGGTTTTGAAATTTTATATGTTTAATTTAGAAATTCGAAAATTTTCTAAAATCAAAATTACTCATACAACACCAAAATCACTCACAAAAATACCAAAAACCACTAGTGGTTTTCATTTTGGGGGTGGTTTTCCAAAATTTTCAAAATCAGGTGCTCAAAGTGAAACGTTTGAAAAAATGGGGTGTTTTTTTAAAATAACCCTATATTTTAATATACTTATGTTTTAATTTTCTAGCTGGGTTGACATCATAAATAGATAGATGACCTTTACTCACGTACATGTATATAGATACATAATTTAATTGCAGATAAAAGATCATGCATTTTAAAAATCAATATATAATATATCAATGGAATTACTAAAATGTTTAAGGTTGTTTACAAAATATTTAACAAAAAGTCTCCCTCCCCTAGTGGGCCTGGGATGGAGAGTATGGACTGTCATATTGCTATCTATATATCTATCGTATGCACCTTAGGCTATCATGCATATAGTAACCACTCTCACACATACATATTCAGGAAAATACTTACGTAGACCGGACCACCATATACCCAACCATTAATTGATACGTGTGCAAGGAGAAAGACAATCGGAGAATTACAAGCCTCCTGCAATGTGTTGTTGTCTCTCTGCTCATTTGATGCACACATGTCAATTATTGGTTGTTCGGGTCAAATCCTACATGGTGGTCCCAACCTACCTAAGTATTTTCCACTTATTCATATATGTGTATATGTAAATATCACAAATCATTCAAATATCAACATCAATGAAAAATGTTAAATAATCATTATTAGAGTTTAAAATAAGTACTACCCAATTAATAAATACGAATCAATCATAATCAATAATAACACTGTATCAAGTTGGTGTTTCAACTTCTCAATAAAATAAAATATTGTTACCAGTAGTAATGTGTTTCACTATGAGACTTGATTTTGATTAGTCATGATAGTATTGAATGGAAAATTATATATTGTTCTTTATGTATAATCAAAATTACCTGACACGGTTTATAATAAAAATCTATATGTTCTATTCAAATCTCTTAAGTAGTCTCCTCTCAGCAACTCTTAAACTCCATTTCATTTTGATCCTTTTAAAACTTCTTTTTTTCATTTTATTAACTCTCTCTCATTATCATTATTCATAAATAATTTTACATATCTCCCTCCCTCATTATCATTATTCATAAATAATTTTACATCAATCGTAAATATCATCAAATAAATGTGCAAGTGTTATATTAGATAGATATGAAATGGTTCACATGAAAGACCATTCACTTTTGGACTCTATAAAGATTAAAACTAAATGGATGTAAACATTTTTTTTAATTTTTTTCTCCCAACAAATCTAGGTTAGCATGTTGTCACCAGACACTTAAATATTTTAATTTACTTAAAAAATTATATGAGTAGAAAGTTAGGATTTCATGCAATCGTTTTAGTGAGAATCTTGAATATATTATATCTATTTAAAATTTGAACTATATTTGTAATAGCCTAGCGGTATTGATGAAGTTATTTATATATACTTATCAAAGAATAAAATCATTATTTTGAGAGTCCTTTTATTTGTGGAACACTCTTTTATAAAATAAAATTATTATTATGAGAGTCCTTTTATTTGTGAAACACTCTTTTATATTTTATTTAAAATTCCAACATGGTATCAGAGCCTTGTTCGATGAGCAGGGATGGTTTGTTTTTAAATTTATTTGCAGTAATGGATTTCGATCAAATAATAGAGAAGTGAATTTCGATCAACTAATGAAGAAGTGAAAAAAAGAAGAAAAAAGAAATTGAGAAGATAGGTTGATGAGAAAGTGCATCATAAAGAAGAAGAAAGGAAATTAAGAAGATAGGTTGGTGAGAAAGTGCAACATCATGTGAAGAAATTTGAAGAGAAGGGTTGATGAGAAAGTGCATCAACATGTGAAGAGATTTGAAAAGAATGTGTTTCAAGATGAGAAAGTGCATCTTTCAAGATGAGAAAGTGCATCGAAGTTTGTTTGATGAAAGAGTGTATTAAAGTTCGTTTGATTTTACCTTCTTACGTGTTTGAATTAAGGAAGGAGGATGTTGGAAATAATTCAAACACTTAAATATTTTAATTTATTTAGAAATTTATGCAAATAGAAAATTAGGATTTCCTAGGATCGTTTTAGTGATTTCAACAGTATTGAGTATATTATAACTATTTAAAATTTGAATTATATTTGTAATAGCCTATAAATAGAGACGTTGATGAAATTATTTATATATACCTATAAAAAATAAAATCACTATTATGAGAATCTTTTATTTGTAAAATATTCTTTTATACTTATTTTATATTTTATTTAAAATTCCAACCAAATAATAAATATAAAACTATTTTCAAGAATAAATTCATAATGTAATTATAATTAATTGAAAACTCCATATTGAAATCTTAACTTATCAATCATACTTATTGGAACCATATAAGTTTAAACAAACTAGAAATTCCTAACCACTTCCACTACCCTAGCTACCAGTAACTTATTCCATGATTTCGACTTCCACGTTAGTTGTCCATTCTCAATTTTGAAATCCAATCCTTTTCAACTCATTTCTAAATTGTTATTAGTTTTGTTGTTATAGTTATTTTAGGCCAAATACAATGATGTTTAACAATCCAATTTATATCTTATTTTTATTTTTATTTTTAGATTATTTGTTGTATTGGATGTTGGTTATTATTTTGGATGTATTTAGATTGATGTGAAGTTGCATGAATTTAGTTGTTATGTAAATTTTTAGTTTTTTTTTTTTTTTTTCAATTTAGTTTAGGTGACCAAATATTTTGTACTTGTTTAACTAAATAGAATCGTGAAGTAGATATTTTACTTTTCAGTTATATGAACAAGAAAAGAATAATTTTTGACATTCATATCCCCACTAGTATAGTGGGGATTTTTTTTTCTAATTTTACTGAAAATTAAAATAAATATACAATTACTTCAGGTTCATTTCCATTAAAAAAACAATTAGAATTTATTATTATTATTATTCTTTTTCGTGGTCTTTTAATATATGTGAAATAGGTTTCCACATGTTTATTTATATTTTTTCAAAAATAAAATTAAAAGAATATGCCCTTATTATATAGTTTTAATGTTACTATATTTTTACTTATAGAGATTAAAAAATAAAAAATAAAAAAAATTGTGTTTATACAAATTTCCATTCAAAATCTATGCATTTATGTTGAGGTTAACAAAATATTGCGAGGAAAACAAGGTTGAGTTTAGTAATGACTTAGGAGATTAGTGGAACAGCGGCATGTGAAATCTAAGAACATCAATGAGCATCGGTTCTAGCCAGACTTGTTGTCATGCTGGATTTGGACTTATTGAAAAGAAACCAAATGACCAAAGTCGGGCTATCGATGACGGTTGTTACCCCGAGTAGGCAGATGCAACTTGAATACACTAGCTTTATTAAGTGAAAAATACGGTCTATAAAGTGCTCTGGTCACCTTCATGTATATGCAACCATGAGATAGTTGTTGCAGAGTAGTGGAAATAAATCTTATGATCCACACGGAACAATCTTCCCGCAGAATCTGAGATTTGACAGGGACTGTTGTGGTTGTTGAATCATCCATGCAAACTTTTAGGCATGGACTTATGGAGCTTTTGGGCCTGTGAATGAATTTGAGTCGGGACTTTCTTATTTTATTGGATTGGATCGATCAGTCTCTTACCGGCCCGACCTTGACCCTTGTTATTTTAAGGTCATATCTAATAGTTAGAGTTTGCATCGATTTAGTATCGCTCTTGCAGCCCGTACCGAAACAGTGCTTTATCCCTAGATGTCCAGTCAACTCATTTGTAGTGTGATAGTCATCGGTTCGATTCCGATAGCTGGCTTTTCTATATTTGTTTGATTTCTTTTAAATCATTGACTTTGTGTTTGTGAAAGAAAAGAACAAGGGATTGAAAGGGTCTCGTCCTCTTCCTTCTTTTCCATAGCGCGTCGATTTATTATGTGGT